>OMPJ01007789.1:22961-34171 GCA_900312935.1 Carapus acus | reverse complement strand
GGCCCCCCCCCCCCCACATACACACAAGATGTGGTTCAGACGGTCAGACCTGCACGCTTACCAGCGGCGAAGCATCCGCGGCCTTTTGCGTCTCGCGTTGGACGTGCGCAATAAAGCAAATCCACGTTAAGAATACTAATGTTTGGCAATTAGATCTGTTTTTTTGCCTTCAGCTTAGCCGGCGGCGCATCCAGTAAAAACGTAATGTTATCCGTCATAACCTGGCGCTGACAGATAAGAGGAGCAGCTATTACTAAACGCTCCTTTCAGCGCCTGGCAGAATTTATTACACTGCGCAAGGAATTAGCCGGCAACGGTAGGGTGGTTTCACAAAAGATAAAAAGAATTTCATGAAAACAAAGTGAGCGAAGCCCCGTGGACAGAGAGGCATTTCTCAAACACTCACTCTCAAAACGTTCTGTTTCAGCAAAGCTCAAAATGGAAATCTTGTCCAATGTTATTCAAACGATGTCGGTTGTAAGTTTTGTGGGGTTTTTTGTGTTGAACCATTTCCCCACATTTACTGTATGTTGACAGCCAAACCTCAATTATTTCCTCACTGATGATGTTAGCTTAGGTTTGTAGATCTTCTTACAAGGATATGTAAATAATAAACACCAAGTGGTACATCTCAATTTTTCATTGGGCACAAGTAATGAACCTCTTATTCTGTCTTTCTGTCTCTGTGATTGGTCAATGTTTTGACAGGAAAAACATGGCTAACAGGGAAACAGTTCAAATTATGACTATGAAAGGTTTATGAATTTGAAAATGGTGATCCACCATATTTTCCTGCATTTATTAGAACTCATCCTTTAAATCGTACTTAAATGCGAACAGTCAAGCGAGGGGAGGGGCCAAAGGTGATAGTTAGGCTGACCTTTGACCTGTGCCACGTGAAGCCATGATGAGAAGAGCTGAAAAATGCCACAGCTACAACCGTAACTCACTACCTGTCACCTACAAAATGTACGTGTGATTTTCTGGCACAAGACATTGCACGTCCTCAGCGGGCTGTAGTGATGCATTGAACACGCCCTGTAATCGTCATTTTCCAAAGCAGCTGCGGCCGTGAGGGTTCACCAGCGAAACGGTTGGAACAATCCTGTCGCGTGCCTAGGTCGCACCGCGCCGATTACACTGCTACACTCTGTTTACATTGTTGCAAAACACAACAAAGATGGAGGCAGAGGGCATGGCGACATGAAACAATTGGCTTTACTGATCTTGTGTAAACACTCGGTAAGTAGGCCTTATTTGTCTGTGCACGTGTCTGTGTCTGTGTGTGTGTGTATGTGTGTGTGTATGTTTATGTGTGTGAGTGTGTGTTTGCTTTTCCATTGTGGCACTGTGGCACAGGTGAGGTGGCACACATGCATGACGACCGCAAAGCCAAACAGTGACTCGTGCCAGTTGTCGCCTCCCCTGACAGGAAGGTGAAGCTTGTTTGTGTGGCAGCTAAGCTAGCAGCCGTGGCGCCACACGTCAGGTGTGTGACGAGGCAGCAGAGGCAGAGACGCACAGACCAAAGGTGTGTGTGTGTGTGTGTGTGTGTGTGTGTGAGTGTAGAGGCTGGGTGTTAGGGAGATGTGGGGGTGGGGGAGGTGGTGTTCGGGACTCGCCCCATGGATCTGCGAAAAGCTGTGGGGCAAAACCGAGACGCTACAGTTTGTATTCTGCCGTGGCAGCAGATTTACAAGGCCGCAAACAGCGTCGTTTCCCTCCAACGCCGAGAGGAAGACGACGTGATGGGGACGAGAAATTACGAGTGGGACGGAGGGATAAAAGTTGGGTACGTTTATCATGCGGTGCTTCAGAGACATGCATGCTTACTCACATTTACACCGGCAAAAAGAAATAAAAAAGAAAGACGCGATACCAGATGATGAAGATCTCGCTCCTCCTGTGTGTGCGGCGCTGGATGGAAACAAACGGTGCTAATTATTTGTGAGACCTTCTCATTTCCTTGAGACGTCTCCCCGAGCCGTGACGAGCGTTACGGCACGACCTCTGACCTCCCTTGTTTGCTTGTAATGGTTTTGCAGCTTGGTAACAAGAGCGAGAGGTAGGTGCCTCAGTTGAGGTCACAAGGCCGTCCGTCAAACCGCGTTTCATCACTTGGTGAATCACTCTGGCCCCCCCGCCCAGACCAGCCTAGCTCCGCCCTCAGACGACGCCCCTGGCTCCCAGCACCAAATGCTCCATCTTTGAACAGCCAATTATGGTTTGAACAGCGTGTGAGTCACGGCTGTGGCGGCCTCGGAGCGAATCTTCGTCCCGCTTCATAATCAGTGAATAAACACAGGGTTTGACATCTTTAATGGCTGCCATTGGCATCACGTCCTCACTCTTGGCACACGGAGCGTCAAAACACCGCCTGCTGCACCGCCACGGATGCTTAGATGGCGCGAATTCCCGAAAAGGCTCGTACATGCCGGGAGCGTTGCGTCCAACTTACTACGGCGACAAATTGCCGGTGGCGCCTCGGCAGCACACATCAGCGCCTTAACCTGTGCAGCCTTTCTCCCCAGATTTGGAGTGGCTGGCGTTTCCATGGGATCAATACAAGCGATTTGCTTTCTATGGTGTGTGGGGAGAAAACAAAAACACGAAAAAAACAAAAATACTGACTACAAATGAGCAGCGGGGCCTCGGTGTCCCTCGCTCGCCCTCTGCCTTTATCTCCCCGTTTTTATGGAGCGCATAAAATGAGAGAGCGGAAACATGCTGTACTGTGTACACACAAACATGCACACACACACACACACACGCAGATACGCCCCTCCCTCTCCCCCCTCCAGACGCACTTACAGTAACACACGCACGCACGCTCGCGCACACAAACACACATGTTTGCTGTGGTTTTGCTCTCTCGCCGCTGCGCTTGTCAAACTCTTGCATTGCTCCAAGCAGCTCGCCGGGTGTTTGCCAGCTTTTTTCCTCCTCCGCTCGCCTCAGATGGAGAGAATAAAAAAGAAAAAAAAACCCAACCTATTGGCTTTTTTGTTTTCATCATCCCGCTCTCCTGCCCCCCAACCTTTCCACAAGGAAACACGGATAGCGACAATTAACAACCGCAGAGACGTGAAACGAAGGTGGCAAGAGCGACTTGGAGACGGCAATGGCCAACAGTGTGTGTGTCTGTGTGTGTGTGAGGGGACAGGTTGGAAGACCACCATCCTCCATCCTCCGTTCCGTTGCTTTTCGCCGCTGTTTAATGATCTTGCCTGGTGTTATTTTTCTCTCCCTCCCTGCTCCCTGCTCCCTCCATCCCTCCGCTGCCTCTCTCTCTCTCTCTCTCTGTCTCTCTCTCTCTCTCCCTCCCTCTGTCTTTCCACCCTCGCTCTGCCTCTGTGCTGATCTCTCCCACAAGTAATTTGGACTTGAGAAGCTGCGCCGGATGAAACACAAGCGTGCAAGCGCAGCATCAGCACCGAACTGGAAGCTCAAGCGGCAGGAGGCTCGGGTGATGCTCTGCATCAGCTTCCAAAAAAAAAAAAAGAAAGAATGAAAAAAAGAAAAAAAACAGGAAAAGAATGTAAAATCAACCGTTTCTCCTCTTTAATCCCTCTTCCCTCCCTCTCCCTCTCCCCTCTAGTTCTCCTACCTTCAGGTCTCTGCAGCAGCCGGCGGTCGGCTCCCTCCGAGGCATTTCAGAGCTGCTCTTCACCCCTGGACCACACACTCCTTCCCTGGCTTTGTTCGACAATAGCCCTCCTTGCCTGCTTCCCAGCTCCTCCTGTTCCTCACCGCTCTATCCACTCTGCCGAGTGAGCGGGGGTCTGCCTCTGCGCGCGCCCGTGTGAGGGAGTGAGAAAGAGAGAGGGGGGAGTGAGAGATAAAGAGAGAGAGAGGGAGAGCGAGAGGCTGAGAGAGAGAGAGGGAGCAAGAGCGGGGATGTAAATACGAGTGTGCTCGTCTCTCCTCATCCCTCTGCGCGCAAATCACACTGCTTGTCCCTCAGGATTTGCTTGCTTGTGTGCGCGCGTGCGCGCGTGCGCGCGTGCGCGCGTGTGTGTGTGTGTGTGTAAGAGAGAGAGAGTGTGTGTATACACATGGAGCATCAGTGTGTAAATGTACATCTGCCACATGGTTCCCCTCTCTCTGCAGTAGAGGACGGAGAGCGATACACCCGCACAAAAGAGAGGAGAAAAAAAAGGACTCAAGTGCAAGGTTACATCGGTGGGATGTGGATGAGGGAAAAAGAAGCAGAGAAAAGAGGGAGAGACAGATGTGTGAGCATGGTGGTCAGAGAGGAGTGAGGAATGGAAAAAAAGAGAGCAGCGTAATCAATCGCCCTGTCACGGCCGCAGAGGCCCGCAGGGCTTTAGGATGGAACGGAGTCAATACAAGCGGGAGGGGAAATGTGGAGAGAAGAAGAGAGAGACTGAAAGAAGCTGAGGAGGGACACGGGCCAGAAGGATGCTCAGGTCCTCTCTTCCTCTTCCTCCCAAAAAAGAAAAAAAGGTGTCAGGTGATTAGAATAAGAACTGAGTCTGCTCTCACTTGACCGCCGTCCCCTCGACGCCAGAATTTATGCTGGTGAGCGATTTCACAAGAGGACGTGATTTGAATGTGGACGCTTTGGTTTGCATTAATCCTTATTTTGTTCTTTCTGTTTAATTTCACAAGCAGAGGCAATAATCCTGCTTCTCGCGCAGCGATCCAGATATCTGTCTTATCTCCCCAGCACCCGATTAGGAACGGCGGCTGTTTCACAGATTTGATTATTGCTTTGTATTCGTTTAATATTCACACATGGCCGCCATCACGCGGTTTTGCCACTGTTTATCCACAACGAGTGTGAAATTCTTCTGCGCAGTGCAAAGGTCGGTTTTCAGGGACAAGCGTGGTTGACTCTGGAGCCGCGATGGAGACACGGCTGATCAGTAAGATATATTGAGGAGAGATTGATAGGATTCCGCTGCTCACTGCGCACAATTCGGTCGCAGCCTAATCGGCTTAGGGAGGAAAACGCGGACGGTGTGCCAGGTGAGGAGAGGCGGGCGGAGGTGTAGGCGGAGGCGGAGGTGGAGGCGGCTTCCTCTGGATGGAGGACGCTGTATTGTTTACGCCCGGAAGGATTAAATTGACTCGCAGTTGCATAATTCTGAGCCCGTTTCCCAAAACTGATTTTCAAACCTTTTAATGTTCGAAGCTTGCATATCTTCAGTTTTAAATGTAAATCTTCTTGTTAGTATAGTGGTGAGTATCTCCGCCAGGAGACCGGGTATTGATTCCCCAACGGAGAGTACAATGAAAGTTTGCAGACAGCAGTGGCACAGTCTTGCTTGGGGACTGGAGGGTGGCCGGTCCAGGTCCTAGTAATGATGGAAGAGACTGGAGGTTAGACTGGTGGTTGGAGGGACCACAGTTCACCATCCTGAGGCGCCCTTGAGCAAAGCACCAAACCCTTAACCATGCTCACTGCATCTGCAGCCCCCTCATTTATGGGTCCCTCCCCAACTGCAAGGCATGGTTGTTAAATGAAGATGGTACAGAGTGTGTAACTGCATGTATCTGTTTGTAATGAGTGTAAACAGAATGTAATAAAATGTATCTTATCTATCTCTTATCTATACAAAATTGTGGTGGGTGCTGAGTTCTGGTGCATGTAGAAGGGTATAAAAGGGAGAGCAGCAAAATGCAGCTATAGCCTCAGGTCATCAACAGGGATCTGGTGTTGATGAGGAAGATGTTGGTGAGCGGTGGCTTAGAGCAGTGGTTCCCGACCTTCATCGCGCCACAGACCAGTCAGAATCAGATCGTAAATAAAACGGATATAGTTTTAAGTTCTGTATCCTTTCCCTGCGGCCCGGTTCCTATTGACCCACAGACCGATACCGGTCCACGGCCTGGGGTTTGGGGACCACTGCCTTTGAAGGCTGCCTCTGTGGCCTTGATAGCGCTAGCATAGCCTCCATAGCCTCCTGCGTCTGTAGCCTCGCTAGTGCGCCCGACCTGTGACAAACGCCATAATATACCATCTTATCAGCAGTACAACTCTAGACTCATCATAATTTGGCATTTAATTTGCAAGCAAACCTAATGCGGCACATTGGTATCCATCCTCCAATCCACCAGGGGGCATCTGCTAAAGTCAGGCATGGTTACATTAACATGCTCATTGCCTAAAAGGCGCCCTACCTGATATGAATGTGTATCTGCCTCAAAATAAGCGTTAAAGTATCATAAATTATAAACTCAGTGGCTTAAGCACTAACAACATCAGCATTGGGACTTATACAGGATCTTTCAATGTTTTCATCCAACAAATCTAACATGTAAACAACTGTCAAATGTGGAGTCAGAGAAGGACTGCATTTAAACTGCAGGAGGAGAGACCAGGACGCCGTCATCAGTTTCGCACTTCCTCATTCCGTCGGCGGCGTTTACGGCATGCAATGTTTCAGGGAACCAATTTATTGCCTCATTTGGTGGACAAATAAAGTTTGAATGTGCTGACAGCGAGCGAGGGGGATAAGTGGTGCAGGAGGAAGTAAAACCAGAGTCCTGCGATTGCCATGTGGAGATGGAGAGGAGATTTATGATCTGCCGCCCAATTTACTCAGAAATGCCCTGCTGCTCTCGCCCCTCCCTGCCCTCCGGCGCCTCTCCCGGTCTTGTGCGATTTTTCCAGCCTCGACTGTCCTTTGTGTCGATGACAACGGATTATGGAACATCAAGCAACCGAGTCAGCGATAATGAGGATCTTGGGATTCTGGTCGGCAGTATGGAATTCTGGCTCATGCTTGGGCCTCACTCCCTAGGTAGTCGCAAAAGAAATCGCATCATCTAATGTGGTGTCTCAGCAATATCAATTATGAAAAGGAAAAAAGCAAACAAACCAAAAACAATGAGCAACTAAAAAAATGCTGCCTCTTCCATCGCCTTTCTTTCTTTCTTTTTTTTTTTTTGCCCAGGGATTCTGGGAGCCTGCCTATGGGTCGCCCTCCCCATTCTCCTCTCCCCTTCCCTCCTCCTCTACTCCCCCTATCTATCTCTCCCCCGGCGGCGTCTCCTGGTTGCTCAGAACCAGGGCATGTGTAATTATTTCCCCTCCCGCGGTTATGCCATTATTGATCAAAGCTCAGCTGCCCAACTTACCGCCGACGCTCTTCATCCTGCTACGAAATCCACTGGTGTGAGCGCGTCTTTCATTAGTAAAGCCCTCTCGCCGACATTCATTAATGGAAGCACTCCAAGGAAACCCGGAGTGTGACACAGACTCATTTGTATAATGTCAAAGGCTGCGGAGAAGACACGGTGATGAGTGCTTAACCCCCTTCACCCCCCCACATCCACTCTGCACCCCCACCCTCCACCCACCTACCCTGCCTAATAGATTCTCTGTTAAAATCATAGAAGTGTGTCATATCTGTGGTAAACTGCAGCATTATGAACACAAAGAGGGAAGTGCCATGTGGGTTCTGACTTTGATTTAATATTCATCGCTGTATTTCCATATGAATTAAAACCCGCCTCTGAGCTCACCGTGTTCCGCGTGGGTACAAGCTATTCCTGGTCCCCCTCCCTCTTCCCACCATCCCCCCCTGCAAAAGTAAAAAAAACAAAAAACAAAAGCCAAAACAGCCATTGCACTGCACGCATGCATCTCTAATCGACACCAGTGCCAGCATGTTCTGGCACGAAAATGCTTAGAGGACACATAACAACATAAAGCTGCCTCTGAGTAGCTTCTTCGCCGTCCTAGAAGACACCGACCCACGTCCGGCAGGCCGAATAGAGGACGCGCGAACACAGACTGAGAGAGGTGAGACGCTGAACGAGGAGGGACACCGTCCTTCATCATCGCCCTCTTCCTCTCCCTAGGCTATCACACCTCAAAGCTTCCCTTCCGTAGCGCCTCACTTCGGTTTCGTCCCTCGTCGGCTCTGCTCACGTCCTCTAGGCTTCATTAGCTCTGATTGATCCTCGTGTCACTGCAAAGAACTCGCAGCGTTACCAGCAGCTTGGAACAAGAGGCAACGTGTGTGGAAGTCAGGGGACGAAGATATAACAGCAAGGGTGTCATTCACAACTGTGTGTGTGTGTGTGTGTGTGTGTGTGTGTGTGTGCGTGTGTGTGTGTGTGTGAGTGTGTGTGCGTGTTTATGTGTGACTGGCTTTTAAGTACTTTGAGGTACAAAAATCCTATGCTTTAATTCTCAATGTAGGTCTTTGTTGTACTGCCGCATGTTAATATTTCAGGCATCTCACCATGACTGTTTTGCATTTGTTACTGTAAAAAAAAAAAAAAAAGAAAAAGAAAAAGCCTCACCATGGTTCAACATCAATAACAAAGCCGAATGGGAGAATCCAGGAAGAAACGAGGTGTGCTTGCAATGGGAAATATGCAAATCTTTTATTAGTCATAAGAAATTTCTTCAGCGTGGACCCGTTGTACCGGCAGTTTGTCATTGAAGCGACAGCAGACGTATAAAAGTGGAGGATTTAAGGAGCTGGAGTCACGTGTGCTCCTCCCTCCATGGCATGCGGCGCGTGTAAAAGGCAATGGGATCATCTATAAGTATTTAAATTATGTATCGCGCCAGGGTGAAGATCTACTGCGCAGCATTAAGAGTGTTATACGTGGATGCATAATTTAGAAATATCTAAGCTTTTTCTAATGCGAGCACTCTGAGGACGACGCAGCCGACAATTTCACAAACATGACAGATTGGAATCCGTTTAAAAAGAAAAAGGGCTAAATACAATCATCTCTGATCAATACACGCCGGCGCTCTTTATGAGATGATTTTTGTAGGTTTTCATTCTGCCTCTCTATGCATAGAAATAACCAGGTATATGTTTTTCGAAGGACCTTCAGATCTTAAATCTGTCTCACGCTGAATAGCAACAAACCATATCTGCATATTTTTGAATGTGTGTGTGTGGGAGGTATTGTGAACAAGGGGAAGGTGTGAAATGAAATATTTTTGGTGGAAACAATACCCAAATCAATTCATTACAGTTGAATGTAGCTCAACATTACAACATACAAACCAGGCACAGTGCCACCAAGTGGAGAAACAGGGTAGTCTGCATGAAGGTGAGCGAGTTAGATTCCGTCGCTTGGAGCACTTTCTGCTGTTTGCTTGGATTTGATGCTTCAAATCGTGGGAGTCTGTGTGTATGTGTGTGTGTGTGTGTGTGTTCCTGCTGTGCTGCCTATAGAACGTAATCTCCACCTCTCTGCGCCGCACTGACACCACAGCGACACGGTCGCTGCTGTCAATCAGTCTGTGATGGATCACAGTGATTTGGAGGAACATCGCTCCGTCGGCACTTGCCATTTTTGGCTGTAAATGCTTCTCTGATTCTCTGAGCAAACTTGTTCAGAGACATTTTGAGTCTCTCAATGCAAACTTTCTCAAAATTGCCAAGAAGTGATTGGCGGATTCCAAGCCAACATGCCAACTGGTCCCGCCGTCGAGCGCTGGGTTTGAAGTTTGGTGTTTTCCTCTTCTTCGGGTACAATTTGCTTCTCAATGATGGTCTCTCACTCTTTGAGACTCTAAGAAGGTCCATCTTGCTGCTTAATCAAAAAAAAATCAAACGCTTGACGAATGCAACATGGCGGCAGACGCAGCGGACCAGTGCTCTTCGTTCCGGTGTTTTGCTTTGTAAATGCACATTTTATTTTTACTCACTACCCCTACATTCTACTGGGCCAATAACATCTGCGGCCAGTGCGAACCACTTAACATCGGTTCCGCAACAAGAGAAGCATTTCCACCAGGTTTCTCCGCTCCAACAACCTAGCAGCAGACATAGCGAGGAGTCCTGGCTCCCCATGGATCGTCATCCCCGCGGGCAGACGACGGAGACAACGAATGGAGAGGAAGCAAGAGTGAGGCTGCAGGGGCCGGCGCACTAGCCAGGCCACAGATTCGCATGGCTATGCTAGGGCTAGCGAGGCTACAGAGGCAGCCTTCTTAACCACTGCTCCCCAACATCTTCCTCACCAACGCCAGATCCCTAGTCGATGAACTGAAGCCATAGCCGCATTCTGCTGCTCTCCCTTTTGTACCCCTTGTACTTGCACCGGAACTCAGCACCTTAATTTCATTACACAATGTGAATTGTTGTAATGACAATAAAGATTCCTGATTCCTGATCCCTGATTAATGAGGAGAAAAATGTACCGCAGCCGGCCAGCCGCAGTGATATTCCCCCAAAGATTCAGGGGCGATGAAACCACAGTTGTTGATAAACTTTGGCAAGGTAAATAGGCCACAGCCACGTGAGGAAAAGGTTTCTGTGTGAAGCCTTGTGTCCCTTTGAGGATGAGTCCTTCGCTGGAGAGAACATTACTAGCAAGGACTGAGTGAGGCAAAGGAAAGTGCCACGAAAGGATACAAGACTTTGGATGCAATGCAACATAGAGATCAGCGAATGGTTGCCTCTCTGTTTGTGTTTGTTTGTTTTCCTTTATTTCCTCCTTGGTCCCCTTCAACATCATTGTCCAAAATTTTGGCATCTATCGTTTCAGGCAACTGCCTCTTCTAATACTAGCGTGTCAGAGAATATACGATGTCACTGGGGATCTTTACCAGCACGGACACAGACTGCCGCCATCTACATCATTTGCTGGAGAATATTAATGAGAATGTGCCGATTTATAGTCGTCTCCTCCGTTAACATGCCACATCGCAGGCCGAGTCACATGCATTCTTTAATAACTCTTGAAAATTACTGCTTAATATAAAAACAAGTCTGTCTGAATTCAAAATGGCACGTTAATAAAAGACGAAGCGAGACGGATTAAAATATTGGAGCTGGCTGTCGCTATGCGTAACATGTGATCTGTTGTTGGGGAAGGTGCCTTGCACAAGTTGAGAAACGCTCTAATCCCTCAGGAGGAACAATAGCTCGGCGTTCCAGTGAGTTATGTCATGGCGCTACTGCGTCATGCAGTGTATTATGTGCGGGTCCATATCAATACCGCTTGTATCCAACACGGGGCACCCGTGTGACAAAGCGCGGTGGCAGAAGTGACGGTCGCTCGTGGCAAAGATTTATTTGTAAAGAAGTGATTTATTCCTCGTCCGCATGATGAATTATGGAGGCCACTGCCGCGTACCTGGCCGCCACATGACCTTGGGAGCCTTCAAATATGATCTGGTTAATGCAATCACGTCCGCTATGAGTGTGAGCGACAAACTTCCTCCGGTAATTGAAGCGTACGAGGGACGACAGAGAGGCGGA
>OMPJ01007789.1:5341-22941 GCA_900312935.1 Carapus acus | reverse complement strand
GGGGGCGCGGGGGGGGGGGGGGGGAGCCGCGTCGCGAAGGGGAGGCTGTTCGACCCCCCCAACCACCTCCCCGACCTCCCCCAGCCTCCTCATCCACGTCCTGTGCCAAAATAGAGCATTCGACACCACTGTCTGTGGCCAAACCGGTTCGGGTGAAAAAACGTCTTTCATATGTGGTCATGGTGAAACAAGAACAGGGGCCATAGCAGCTTTTGTGGGATGGAGGCTGAACTAGTTTACAAGCTGCAATCACGCGTCAGTGCGTCCATGGCAACAGATAACGTCCGCGTCTCCAGGGATGCGATGTGGGGACGCATAAACACAAATCACGTCCACTTTTCTTTCAGCCACCATCAAAGGAAAAATGGTTAGAATGCACACCGAACAGATCATTTCTCACAGTTTTGACACCATTCAGATATTTTCAGTATAAACAGGCAAACACTACGCAGCATCACTTTATCTGTGCAACATTTCAAGAATGAAGCCCCCCACCCTTCCCCTGACCCTTTCCACCTACTACACACACACACACACACACACACACACACACATGCAGAATCTAAAACACATTGCCTGCAGCAGGGTACATCACCCCCGACATGAAAGCGCCGTGGAGCACTGGCATCTCACGCTTCATCGTCTCCTCGCCTCAATCGCAATGCAACCATCTGCTTGGAAAGCAGGAAAACAACAAAAAAAAAAAAACAACCCAAAAACAATAAAAAGCTCATTTTGAGACAGGTGAAGTGATGCTGTGGTTAGAGTACACCTTATTCGGTGTTAATGGCTTGCAGCAATTACTGTAAGTGGACAAGCAGATGAACAATCCCCCAAAGTGGAAAATTCCCACAAGCCCCGTTGGCCTGGTTCCCATAATTGCCCTTCGCTATACAGGCTTGACAGCTTAAGCCGGTCTCCATAGGCTCCTCAGGGTCTGCTCGAAATCCGCATATAAACATTCAACTTTTTCGAGGGCATGCAGGGCATCTGACAAACCCTCCGCCGCAAAAACGTTTCGACCCCTAATGACGAGCTCGTGCAAGATTTGAGAAACAGTTTGCTGGCCGTGTTTGTATCATGGCACGAAGCAAACGCTCACCCAGCACTTTGCAGGTCCCGCGCAGAGCAACAGCTGGCATTTAGCGCTGCCATTTCTGCTGAGAGAATGATGAGTGGAGAATACGAATGTTTGCCCACACGATGAAACAGTGAAACGGTCGCAATGCCAAACACATACACACACACACGCAAGTTTACACACAAATGGCTTTTTTTTGTTTGCCTCAGAAAATCCAAATCAAAGAAATTGTGGAATAGTATCATGCCTGCCAGATGTTACGATGCTGAATAAGGAGATGGACAGTGAAAAATTGGTCTTTGTCTCCATTCAGAGTCTGGTAGCTTTTCACGAAGGCTCAAAGAAAGTGATGACTGAGGGTTTCGGAATGTATTATCACATGTTCTCCTTCTCAAACTATGGAAATACAGTTCTTGTCCGGCCAAAAACGAACACTAGGATGAGAAGAAAAGGTTGTGATCCATCCATAAATTAAAACAGACATTGATGCATGAGCACTGAAATTCCAAAGCGTCTTCAGAATGGGTGTCCTTAATATCAAATTATATGGCCAGACACATAATAAGTGGCGAGCGAGCATCAGATAGTCAAACTGTATGTGCGTAACAGTGTTTGTTGCGTGTGTAATTGTGGGTTATGCGTTTCCAGTCTGAGTTTTCCAAAAAAAAATATATATATATATATATATATTACCATTGAATTCATTTTGCAAAAAGAAAGATGTCGCCCAGTATTGAGTGGGCGTTTGGCACCGAGACCAATACTGGCCAGCAGCCTGTCGGCGCATGCGAAGCATCTCTGCCCCTTTGTTGCTGTCACAATAGCTGCTGTTATCACAACAAATTTCACCAGTTGCTGTGTGGCTGGATTCAGAATTTGTCAGAGAATTTGTTTGTTGGGGGATAACGTCACGGTCGATGATGTGTCAAACGTCATCTTTGGAAGTGCGAACCGGAATTAGAGGACGGCTCGGCCTTGACGGAGGGACTGTATGTAGCGCAAACGTAGAAGTGCAAACGGTCTCTTGCTAAGCGTGGGTTTGAAAGTATTGGATGCTGCCCTATATTTGATTCTGCTGTTTATCTTTTGATAAGTATTTGTCTAACTTCTAATCTTCTGCTGTTGTTTTTCCAGAACGACTTTATTTCCACGGCACTTCTCGACTCTCTTCGCTATTATGCTGCATCAGGAATTGCGTCATTTAATGATACAGTTCGAAGTTGCTGAACCGGTCCGACAGCTAATCCCCAAAGACTTTGGTCATTATTCACAAGTCTGCTGTGCAACACCACCAACACACACTAACGCTTATCAGCGAAAGCTAATTAGCAATGTTATGTGGTGCGTCCTGTCACAACACAGCAAGGAGCAAATCTGCCTCTGAGAGTCGCGAGTGAGTCTACGTCTCTAACGTGTATTCTGCGGCCTGTAAGGCAACACGTCTACCCTCCCTCCATCGAGTTTGACGGGAACAATGGTGCTGAAAAACGACGCCCGTCTCAACTTTTCTTCTCTTTCACCATTCACAACATCTCAATCTGGCGCGGCCCAGAGCGGCGCTGGCCTCGCCCACTTCAGTGTCTCTCTGTCTGGATCTGGGGCATTCCTCCTTTCACATCCGTTCTTTCTCTCACTCTCTCTCCCTATCTCTGTCTCTCCCTCCAGTCTCGCTCTGTCACCCGTTTATGTTTGGCGCTCGCCGTGTTGCTTTGTGTCCTCGTTGCCTTGGCGTCTTCCGTGCCAAAGCTGCAGCGGCTGTGGCTCGAGGTGGAAGTTGGTCTGCTGTGATGTCAGATTGATTGTGACAGCCAATGTCAGGGATGTGTCGAGTGAATATTTTTCTCTCTGGTGTTCTGCGAGGAGGTTGTACAGAGTGACGTGATTTTTGTGTTGATGATAAATCTGGTTTGCACACACGTGTGTTATGCCACCACAATTTAGAAACATCCTGTGCAGATTCCAAAATTTCTGCACCGCTGCCCGTTGTTTGCAAACCTTGACTCACTCATGATCCGGTTATGTGTCATTGCATGTGTGTGCGTGTGCGTGTGCGTGTGCGTGTGTGTGTGTGTTTGTGCGTGTGTGTGTGTCTGCGCATCTCACACGTGGCTTTGTATACAGTAAATACCACCTCTCAGTTGCATCTTCATTCACACGGAGGAGAATCAGAGACACGGTGGAGTCTTATAAAAAATTCCCCTTATATGTCGTAATGATACCAAAGCTGCACAACTGACATGAAGGAGGAACATTAGAAATCACGCAAGATCAATCATATAACCTAAAATAGGGTGTGGGCAGGTGTGTGAGGTGGGTAAAGGTCACCATGGCCCCTGCCACCAGCTTTTTGTGGGGTAAATACAATTTCATGGACATGTATGTCCATGCTAACACACCGTGTGTGTGTGTGTGTGTGTGTGTGTGTGTGTGTGTGTGTGTGTGTGTGAGTGTTGGGAGGGGGGTTGGGTGTGGTGGTGGTGGTGATTGTAGGGTTGTTTGATGTCTGTGTGGGCGTAAACATCACCTGAAGGTTTTCCCTGCGCGTTCTGAGGCAGGACAGTATAAATGGACACAGGTGAGAGTGTGGAGGCGTAAGAAAGACACACAGCAGCGAGACACACGGCAGAGAGACACGCTTCAGAGAGACACACGGCACGAGAGACGCTCCGCGATCGTGTCACTGACAAATTAGGAAGAGCGAAGAGCGGCTCAGCCGGGACGTTCCCCTCCATTCCAGGATTGGTCTCTGATACCAAGGTGAGTCTGGACTGATGACGTTTGCTTCAGTTAAAACATTTAACGCTTTTTTCCAATCCATGTAAACAGTGTGTAATCATTAAATTAAGTATAATGGAAAGAGTAATGGATGTAATCATGTTAAGTGAAATTGCACAACATTGCACATAGGTACATTTGGGAGGTAATTTTGGAGGAATACAGTTACTGTGCATTCATATCTGACAACTCGCTGTAAATTTGATGTGGGATTAGAATGAAAAAGTAATTTACCTCATACATTTTCATTTCACGCACCATCTGAAACTATGATTTGTAGCTTATGGGCCAAAAGTCTCAGTTGCTGAAGAAGAGAACAAAGTGACAGTGAAGAACAAAAAGCTGACTGTCAGTAATCACTGACTAATATTTAAAGAAAAACCACAACCGCCAGAAATGAAACACAAGCAATTTCAGTGACAAATTTGAGCTCACTGTATCATTTTTAGTATATTCAAGCAGTGCAAACAGATTAAAGGCCTTCTCAGACTGCACTTTGTGATAGTTGCTTGTTTTGCGCTTCTTCTCCTGTGACTAACATCTTGCAGTCAGACTGTATCCGCAGACACTCTTCAAAATTCCTCCCATTTTAGACTGAACACTGCTGCTTCTGTCCTCTCCTCTACTGTTTCCATTTCATTACCAAGGGTGTTTTCTATTCCTAAACCATAATTTTGAGGTTCCATGTACAATGCGGGCACCTACACCTGACATCATTGGGGCTTTATAGGTGTTGTGACGGAATGAGAAACCTCAGCAGCGTAATGAGTGAGTGTGGAAGAACCTGGTTCAGGGCCTCACAGATTAAATCTCGCAAATAAGCTCCAAGGTGTGATTATGAGATTTCAGCCGCTGAAATTGCTGGACAGGAGGTTTGAAAGCTGAAAACATTCTGCACCGATCATTTCGTATTGGTTACGTTGCCTAACAAGCAAGCCGTGATCCAAACACGTAGTTTGCTCGGCTTGTATGACAGTTTGCAAGGATACGGTTACTTAGAAACCGCAACGAAGCCGAAACCATCCATCAAGCGACAAACCCTTCAGATTTAAGGGCCTGAATTAAACAAAGCAAAAAGAAAATACATAATTCCTGCGCAAATGATTTACAACAAAGGTTTTCTTTTGCAGTGAAAGAAAACAAACGTGATCCAAGAGCTGCTTATTTTTGTATGGAGATTTTTGGCGAACTTGAATCACATCTGTGTTACGCTTCGATGAAAACTCTGAACTGTGTTCATAATCTACTTTGTGGCATCACCACAAGAGTGGCAAACGCTAGATTACAGTCTCTAAATGACAGTCGATCCTGCAGAGGGACGGAGCGGCTTGGAAAATCTTGAAGCGGCGTGTCAAGGAGTCTAGGGAGCCACTCACGCGTAACAGTGAGGAAAGATTTAGAGCTTTAATGCAATGCAGCACTGCAATTACTTTGTAATTCTTCCCATAAACCACTAGACTTATGAAATATCAAAGTAGCACTTGCTCATTAAAGGCAGGCGCCTCAGAATGTAAAACTAATTTAATAGGTCCTAATCCTCATAAACTCAGAAGCAGATAAAAAAAACACAGAAGTAGAATACTTTAATAAGACAGTGTCATGCATATATGCATATACATATATATGCATATATGTGCTGTGTAGGAGAGTGTAGTCGAGTATAAAACAACAAATTTAGGAAATGGATGAAACCGACGATGCGGCAGTCAGGGCAGCCTGGGATTATCTGTCCTTGGCATTATTTGAGTTTTTGTTTGTTTCTCTCTCCCCATTTCCTGGCCTGCTTGCTTTGGCAACCTTTCTTTGTTAAATGTGGTTAATCACATCTGCGCAACTGACAGTTTGCCTGACAAAGGAAGCGCGTGTTGCAGCAGCATTTCAGAAAAGCTGCTCATGTTGTTGTGCTGTAGAACCACAATCAAACCTTTGTTCTTGTGTATTTTCCACAAATATTCAAGTATGATTCGATTGTTAATTGGATTTTTCTGTTTTTTTCTGTTCTGTGAACTGATTGGTGTCGCCTTTGCTCTCTGTCAGGTCGCTGGCCCGTGAGCAATGTTTGGCTCCCTAGGAAAACACATCCAGAATTGTCTGGCTGAGCGCCGAATCCGCCGGGCCCGGCTGGTGACCAAGGATGGTCGGTGCAACATTGAGTACGGAAACATCATGTACAGCAAGAACCTGGCGTTCTTGGCTGACTTCTGGACCACTTTTGTGGAGATCCGATGGCGTTTTGTCCTCTTCTTTTTCATCGCCTCCTTTACCCTGAGTTGGTTCATTTTCGGGCTGCTGTGGTTCTGGATTGCCCGCAGTAACAAAGACCTAACGTGGCAGACCCGTCCCGAGAACCACACGCCTTGCGTTAGCAACGTATATGGACTCACCTCTGCCTTCCTCTACTCGCTAGAAACTCAAACGACCATTGGGTACGGTGGTCGTATGATCACCCCTCACTGCCCAGGTGCTGTGGCCCTCATCATCATCCAGTCCATCCTCGGGGCAATTATCAACTGCTTCATGTGTGGAGTCATCCTCGCCAAAATATCATTACCCAAAAAGAGGGCAAAAACCATCACTTTCAGCGAGATGGCAGTGATCGGCCCAAAAAATGGCAGCCTCTGCCTGTCCATCAGGGTGGCCAACCTGCGTAAAACCCTTATGATAGGAAGCCAGATCTACGGCAAGCTGCTGAGGACCACAAACACGCCAGACGGGGAGACAATCATCATGGACCAGATCAACATCGAATTTATGGTGGACATTGGGAAGGACAACCTGTTTTTCGTATGTCCCCTAACTCTCTACCACGTCATCAACAAGAGCAGCCCGTTCTTCGAGATGGCGGTGGACACGCTCCACAAGAAGGAGTTTGAGCTAGTCGTGTTCCTGGACGGCACCGCCGAGTCCACCAGCTCGTCTTGCCAAGTCCGGACTTCCTACATTCCTCAGGAGATCATGTGGGGCTACAATTTCTTACCCATCATCTCCAGGAGCAAGGAAGGCAAGTACAAAGTCGACTTCTCCAACTTCTCCAAAGTCGTGCCGATGGCCACGGCGCACTGCGCCTACTGCTACCACAACATCGCAGGGCATCATCACGTCTCCAAAAACGGACGTGAAAATGAAGGCTTTGAGGTGATCGACATCAACGATCCACCAGTATCGACCATCACCAAAATGTGAACTGACAGAGCCTATCAGGTTCTTGGACATATCTTAATCGAACTCTTACAGAGGATAAATGCGCCCCAGTGATGTGCAGTGAAGCTATGGAATACGAAGAAAATGTAACTTTTGTAGGGTATTTGTTTTTGTATTTAATGAAGTAGATTGCTGTCAACGGCTGTGTCCAACTGCATCATTTCGAGCGATACTGGGTCACGTAAGCGATCAAAGATTTTGAGCAAAGCAGAATTGTGCCGGTCCTGTATTGTCTGGTGTACATGCTGAACAACCGCATCGTCGCTGGGGGAGAAGAAAAATGTTTGGGACTCACCTCTGGGCTCACATATCAGGTTAACAGGGTACATGGAGGCACTAAGTGGGGCACAAACAGTTGAAGGGCCGGTGTAGGGGGACGTGTTATTGTAATGGGAGTGAAAAAAGGGAAATGAAATGTTTGTTGAATATTTTATTCGGCTATACGCTTCTCTGGCAAAAAGCAAGCGTTTGGACTAAGGCCACTGCGGAACGCTCTGCTGTCCCAGACTGATGCTCCAACGACTGTTGCTCTCTCGCCTGCCTTTTAAAAGTGGGTTAGGACGCTGCTCTCAAAGAACATTTTAAATTATGGCTGCAAGTAGCACCGAACACACGAAGACAATTATATTTCATAATGTTAAAAGAGATATATACGGTATATATATATATATATGTTTATATACACTATACACTGTACATATATATGATTTCAGACAAGAAATTAAAGGTTATTTTTGCAATCACTACCAATATATATGTGTATCAATGGTGTGCCAGAATTTTTGCTTTGTGTAATGATTAAACAGGCCAAAAATTGTATGCAGGCGCCCTGCCGAGTCAGCATTTCATCTGAACACAGACGGCCTTGGCGCGATGCAGTGTTCCAAAGCAACTCCGTATTCAGCGGGTGAGGGCTGTTGTGAGATTCCCCAGACTCTAAACACCAAACCAGGACTGTGTGTTCTGAGACAGCATCACATAAAGCGTGCCGCCTTCTGCCTCGTCGCTGCTTTAGCAGGTTTTGCTGACGCCTGTCCTCCCACTCCGGAGTCGCTGATAGGTTGTCTGGTCAGGTTACTGCACGCCTAATTTGCATGAACAATATCATCTGCTTGAATAACAATGGAAAAGAATAGCATAGATTGGATATGGCAAGTGCTTTGTGGACTCACAGTGTGTGTGTGTGGACTGGAGGTCTGCTGTATCTTGTGTCTACTTTGTGGAATGAACAGCCTTACATATGGCGGGCTCCTCACACTACACACTCGCAAACATACACTTCCTATTTATTCTTTTGCAAATCTTTCCACATTCTTTGTGAACCACGGTGGGATTTGAGAATCAGAAATGGAGATAATTTATTGATCAGAGCAAGGAACTTGAAGTAGTCACTCCAATTCCTCAACAGGAAGAAAAGAGAGGATGGATAAAGAAATGTAGATAAGAACTGCACGCATATAATAAATACACAGACTGGGAAGGCAAATCTGAACATGAATTATTATACAGTGACCAGCTAATATAACAACCGGTCCAAATACCCACAAAATATGCAGAGATGCATATGTGGGAGGAATGATCTGATGGCTGCAGACAGGAGTGACTTCCAGTGGCAGTCGGTTGGAATCAGTGGAATCAGTGGTCTGCTGAAGACGCTCCTGTGCTAAGCCAAGACAGTCCGTGCCCGAGATGGCCTGCAATTTGCACAGTCTTTTCATCTAGCACGAGTTCGTCAGTGTCCAACTATGCAGCCACAACGCTGGGAGCTCAGAATAATGAAGTTTTCTTATTTTAGTCTAAGTTAGTTGCTCACTTGCAGGACTGGCAGTGATATAATTATTCATTATCAAGATTCATGGCGTGGCGAAGATGACCTGACACTAATGTGTGGAAGTTGCAGGAAAACATTGAGGATTGCAAAAATGAGGCTTCTGTGAGATCCACACCATGTAAAAACAGCACACTTTGATGATGGCGGTAAGTAATGGCAATCAGTCAAATATGATATCGACGTATTATGTGGTGCTGGCACATGACATGACCCCATTCTAGTTTGTGCTTCCTTTTAATGTCACCAGATGAAATTACTCGCCGCCAATTACTGAGGCTCAAAAGTCTCACTAATCTGGAGGGCAGCGTGCCTCAAAAAGTCGAGCTGTCCTCTTGAAAATGAATTTGGAAAATGGATTTTGGTTCCTGTCAGGCACCTGGCCTGGATGAGTGCAATGTCATAGTGTCCTTGGTCCTTGACACTGGACCTCGAACTGCTTCCTGATCAGCCAGCTGCTCCTCAAATAACAAATGCGTCCCAAAATCAGAGAAACACATCTCGGCAGTTTTGGTCATTTAATGAAAAAGTACGACAAATTGGAAAAACAAGAAAGATTTCTGGAGTTCACAATAATTCACCGTCACTCTCTTGGTTTTGGTTTACTCCACAATCCTTGACCAAAATGTTGGTCTTTGTTGACGCACCTGATAAATGCTTGGTAGTTCCTCCAAACTGCGTTTAAAATCGAAGTTGATGCTGTTCTTGTTCTTTTATCCCTAGTTTGGAGTATTTTCAGTATTTCTAATTTATCTATCAACAAGTATTAATGATGGGCAATAATGTGTATAATTTCACACTACACACTCGTGAAACCCTCTTTTGGAAAAACAATATCTATGCCTCACCCCCACCCTTCCAGTGAGGATACTGAGATAGTGTCAATCGGGTATAATGTAAAAAATAAGACGTTCATGATCAATTTCCGATTCATTTTTCATTTGCACAATAACTACATATACATGTGAAAACAGCTGCTTTTGTGATTTAGTGAATTATTATTGCAGATGCTGTACAGACCGCTAACTTTTGTAGTGTTGAACAAAGTAAACCCACTGTATGCCAGTGTTGCTTTGCAAAACGTCTGGAAAATCTATGAAATGATTACTAAAATATTAAAATTACATAATTCAATCTCAACATGCCCCAATAATAAGTGGTTTATTTTTGAAAACCCAATACTACTGAGACAAACCAAACAGGAACTTTCCCCCCCTACATTCTGGTCGAACCATGGAAAATAAGCTGAGAGGTAAAAACATTTATTTTGTCACATTTTCCTATACAAAAGCCCTTTTTTCGAAAGGTATTACTTCATACATTACAGGAATGACAATAATAATAATACAATGGTTAATTGTAAAATTATACACAAATATATTTATATTTGATATCCAAAATACATGACATAAAAAGAAGTAGCACAGATCCCTTTTCATCGATTAGACTTGTGAAACATGGAAGGGTACATCAGAATATTTCTGTATGCTACGAATTACATGTTCCCTTTTCATTTCTTCATTTTAAAGCTATGAAACCAACAAATGTCGTTGGTGGATAATGTGTTTTGTATCTCTTGCATATTACACCTGAAAAATATGTTAAGGCACACGAGAAAGCTACCCATTCCAGGAACTACTTGGCACAAAAGGTGATTTTTCCATGAAAAAAAACCCATTTCAATCAAATATTGCATATATAGTAAATCAGTCCCTGGTGATTGGATTACGATTCAAGCAGGCATTTGTGATTTTGGGAATACTAGCAAGTATCTCGTGCACAAAAGGCACCCAGATGGTACAGACTAAATCTCAGAATTAATAACAATAATATAGAAAACATAAAATGCAAAAATGTATTGCCCAAATGTACAGATCAAAATGCTTAAAATGCTGAACAAACTACTTAGCAGAAATGGACTTAAAATGTTTGCATTTTTTGACCGAGGTCAACTCGTATTAATTCTCTTGATCTTTTTTCAATACTGTGTCACATATGAAAATAACTCTGCATAATTTATACAGTAAGTTGCTTTAATGCCTAGTTGACTGATGCTTATAAAATAATACAAAATAGGTCTGACAAACGCACAGCGTCTGCGAATCTGAGGATTTCCTTGTTCCATCTTGTCATATCTCATTGGTTTTGTTATCTGATAAACTACTTATTCCCAAGTAATTCATTTTCAAGTGTCCATTTTCAGATACCCTATGCTGAAATACTGTTCCTATACTCTGAACACCTGAAAGCTGGATAAACTTTTTAACGTGATGCTTTTTACATTACGGATAAATCCTGTTGTGAGATTCGTGTGCATTTTTCTGGGCTGTCGATCAGTGAGAAACTAACACATTCAAACACACATGCTGCTCTCAAACTAGGATCCAGCCCTGGTAAAATGCAACTGTCTACTTACAATTAACATGACTTAGAGCTAAGCCAATTCTCTGTGCTGACCCACATGGTCCGGACTGGCCTGGCTAAAGGACACAGACACTGTGATAAGCCAATGTCATCTGAGTGCTTGACAAAATCAAAAATTGTCAGAGAGTTTGTGTGGGACATGGAAACTGATGGTTGTCTGTATTGATTCATCAAGACATAACTTGAGTTTAGATTTCCTTATGAATAGAATCTGTTAAACATGGTGAAGTTTTGTTGTCAACCAAAGTTGTTTTGGTTGTCGTATGTACTGTATCTACAATCACAACGCACAACTCTGCATTGAACCTCTGTGAAGAACAACGCAGCAAACCATGGATTGACAAATCCCCTCATTTGCAATGAAACGGAAACATCTGACAATTTTTGATTTTGCAGCGGGGTGTCCCCTTCTGTGTGTCTCACAAAACCAGAAGACGTTCACATTAATACTGACATGGTCCAGCGACAACACATCTGGAAATGGCACAGCTGAAAGGCAACAACATGGCAATATCGGATAGCCTGGTGTGTGGCCCCCCCTGAAAACATCTGACCTGGGTTGAATTATTGCTTCAAATTACTTCAATTACGTCTCGAGTCTGCCTCCCCGGCACAACAACAGTCAACTGCCAGGGCCCCAGAAGTGTATACATTACCCATCGTGAACTCCAAACGCAACACAGAAAACATCTGAAGTAACCGCTTTGACCCAGGTCATCAAAACATACAGCGCTTCCTTCTCTGCAATCTAATTCTTCTCTAGCCTTCCAGTTTGGAGGATAAATTAATTTCTGAATGGCATATTCCAGTTGCCAAATTTCATTCAGTGCTGAGAAAAGTCCATCCCTTAGAGAGCTCTCCCTGTCCAGCGAATTCCAGAAGACTCTCTGCGCACACATAAAACGACGCAGTTGGACAGACAAGCAGACGGACACTCTAGACAGTGGTGGGAATATGGTTTCCCCGAACAAGGCTGTAGGCAGGGGGACGGACGGGGGTATGGGGGTGGAGGAGGTGGAGAAGGCAGATGCTGTAAAGCGTAATGTACATAACGTACTGAGGAGGATGCCGATTGAGACCCATAAACAGCAGGCCCATGTCTGGTAGTGGAGTGATCGAGGGAGTCTGGAGAGAGAACGAGAGTTGAGTTGTTCTCCTGTCCTCCTCCTGTTTTGCTTTTCCGAGAGCTTTGGCATGGACACCTGCAAGGCCCATAGGTGCAACGGTCAGGAGGATGGGAAAAAGAAACGCACAGGAAACTCTGAGGCAAGTCCAAAACATAAACAAACACTTGCTAGTCTCGTAAAGTTAAGTAGTATTCCATTTTGGACCATAGCATCCAGTTGTTTATAGATTCTACAAATAACAAAAAAAAGAACTCCTTCAATTTTATCATCCGTCATTCAGGCACAAATTATCTTCTGAGGACAAATACCACAATGGAGTCAGTCTTCATTGGAATCATTGGGAGTGCAGGTCAGCATTTGTGAATTCTTTGGTGGAAAAAACAAACAAAAAACTAAAGGAAAGAGGAGAAGAGCTGCTTAGGTGTGGTTTCTAATAATAACTGCCCAAGTGAGAGGGCACGTGGCTGTTGGGGTGGCGCGGGACGTTGGGGTTGGGGTAGATGCCTGCAGTGGGCGAGCTCCAGTATGGAGCAGTGGGTCCAAAGAAGTTGGAGGAGGTGACTGGCATGGATGGTGGATGAGGGGACACAAAGTTGACCTTCTGCTGGTGGGCGTGGTAGGAAGGCACGTAGGCCAGGTCCGAGGGGTACTTGTACATGGAGGACTCAGTGGGGTGCGGCTGCAGCGCCTGGGCGATGCCGTGGAAATCAAACTTGTAGGCGTAGCGCTTGCCGTGCACCTTGGTCATGATATTCTTGTCGTAGTAGTAGCGCAGTGCACGGCTCAGCTTGTCGTAGTTCATGTTAGGCTTGCTCTTGCGCTCGCCCCAGCGCCGCGCCACTTCGTCCGGATCCGTCATCTTGAACTCTCCGTTGGTGCCCTCCCAGGTGATGCATCCGGCGTTGGCGCTGTCGGATAGGAGCTCCAGAAGGAACTGCCACAGTTGGATCTGACCCGAACCTGGTGAGTAACACAGATGTTAAATACCTTAAGTAAACCTTTAAGACAGGTTCCCTGTCCAAAGAGTACCCATGGTCCAAATATTACCTGGATTGGCTAGACGACTGCTGGTGGGACCCAGAATCTGATATGGATCTGCAGACAAAACACGGTCAATGAAACTTAAACTTAAAAATGTGTTTTAACTTGTGACATCCATCGAATAACTCACCAATGACTAAATTACAAAACTTTGATAACAAGTGTGCATATCTCATGTTTTAAGAACCGCAGACAAAGAACAAGTCAACTAACATCCTTAAAGAAACCCACACTACTCTCCACAACATTACATCTGAGTAATCATACATGTCTGCATTTCCGTTTAACTCCCAAACCTATTTAAACTGTAACATTTTACAACACTCGTGTGACCAATGAATCCAAATGCGCGAGCGTTTCCACTGTCAGCAGCACACACAGCGATCGCGATAAATAATGTTTGGCAGGGTGTGTGAGGGGAGACGGCGGACTGAGCAGCTACCTGGCTGAGCTCTGGGCTGCTCGGTGGACTTGGTCACATTCTGAGTGACGACCGGTGAACCTGATGGAAGAAAGGAGAGAAGAAAAGGAGCGTAAGCACGGCAGCTACAGATAAACATCCTTAGCACCTGCAAGGCACAACAAGGCATCCAGACACCATCTCTGATAAGACTGCAGTGGGGACGTTTGGTGTGCATGTCGTGATTTTTTCCAAATTTAGCAGCAGCAAGACCATCAAATCCTGAACACAACAGTTGCACGGCTCCACCTTACATCTCTGGGTTGACGCATCTATTTGGCCTGTTTCTACCGTTGGCAGAGCCCGAGTGTTTGCTAGCACCGAGACAGGGTGCACATCAGTAACATTTATGTGACACATGGGGGCCTCGCAGAATCAGCCAGCATCTAGCGGGGAGATCTTAGGGCTGCTTAAATAAGGCCGGCCTGGGCCCTGAGGTTTGGATGTATTATAGTCTCCCCTCACCTTTGCCACTGTGCATGTTGTTTGACCATCCTGTCCGCCGTACGGTATCATACGAAGGGTCTGTCAGAGAGAGGAGAAGAGATTAAATATACTCAACATAACACTTTGTTTCTCAAACAGTTTTCCCTTTGATTTGCACGTATTGTTCATCGATACATTCAAATAGGGGTTCGATATTAACTCTTCTGCCACTTGTGTTTCACAAGGTTTGTCACATGTTAGAGAAGAAACTAAACTGTCAATCCAACGAACAATTAGTTGAAGTGAGACAGTGAGACAACCTCGTTTTTATTTGGCGTGGCTACTTGAGTTTACATCCTACCACCTCAGGAAACAAACTCTGCTCGCAGGTGAGTTATACAACGGTTACATCTTGCATAGAACACGCCAAACAACATCTTTAATCTATCAATGGATCAATAAATCTATCCAAACACGGTCCAGCAAGCTTCGTGCAGGATACGTGGACATGATAATGCGTTTTATTTTGGCAGACAGGCATGATTTAAAGTTTTGTGGTGAAAAAACAGAGGCCGGGACCAGTCCGATGCACAATGTGCAGATGAATGGACGGCAGCAGTGGAAACAAATACAACACGAACACATGACACACATATCGGTCGTCCGCCCCCACTGTTCTGCTCAGGCTGTTTTTATGATTACCTGACACGCGGCCAACCTGGCCAGGTTTGAAAAGCTCTACCTGCTGTGTTCCTGCCGCTCAGACCCGAGTCAATGGGCTGTGGGAACTTGGAGAGTTTCCCGTAGCGATCCATCTCTCTGACACCCCCAGATAAAACGGAGGATCTATATCTCCCCTGCCGCTGTCTCAAAAACACCCTGGTTTATTCCCCTGCACAATGAAATTTGATTGAATTTCACAATAATATGACAAACCCAGCACATGCCCAACACCTTTAACGGCTTGTATCACAACGGAAGGAAACATCTCAAAGCGGTGAGCGGGCTGCAGTGAAATACGAGTCTCTTTGAGGCTGCATCTCACTCTGTGGTTTATGCAGCCATTGTATTCATGCTGTTGTTGGGCCGTGGAAATCTTTTTTGTCGACACAGCTTCTCTGGGGAGGGGAGGGATGGGTATGCTGGGACGAGCAAGCTGTCGGAAGGTCAAGGAGTAATCCCTGCCAGTCTGGGCAGAGTTTTAGAACAAATGGGCCATGTTGGTGGGAAGGATGGCAGCGTGAAGCAGGAAGCCTGCTGTTAAGATCTTGGAAGGAAGAAGCCAGGGTCTGTCAACATGGCCTCTCCTGCTGCACCGCGCGGGTCCATGGCAGGTGTCAGTGTGTTTTTACCATGTCACACAGGTGACAGCGTGGAGGAACTGCATTTTTTTTTCGACTCATCAATGCAAAGTTTCCTGAGGATGATGATACACGTATGGGCAATGTGTTATCAAATTGTATTTATGAGACCATGAATTGCATCTCATTTCATTTTGAATTATTTCATAACAATCCCTTTAATGTGGATGCCGCCACAACAAACTGACTCTCTGACGTTCACGCAACATAAATCTATGTGCATGTTACAATCCAGACCTTTAAAACCTCCCTCTGCTGTCATTGCATGACCCAGCACTTGTGAGTACGGGGCAACACTGCCCTCTTCTGGATTCTTAGACTACAACACGACAGCCATTGAAATTCATGCTGCCTCTTTGGATTTAAACGCCTCACATCGACGTCTTTGACTTTGATAACTATTATCTCAGTCTTCCCTGCGGCGCACAGCAAAGGAGGAAAACAAAAGCACACACACGCACGCACGCACGCACACACAGGCACACACAATTCCTGGTAATCTGCCAAACAAGTGCTTTATTGTTTTAGTAATTTCATTATCTACCAGTGGAAATGTGAAAACATTTCAAATCCAATTATCTCTCATGCCTCTCTCAAAGAATGTTTTGTTGCCTGTCTTTCCTTCCTCACTTGGGAAATTTTTTTACTGCAGTAGGATAACTTCCTGCTGTTCATGAGACCTATTGATCTCTTTGCTAATTTCCTATTTACTTTTCGACTTCTAACTCCTTGCGCTTCACTGGTTACCCACTATTACTCACCTACCCACCCACTCATCCACCTCCCTACAATACCAACGCAACAGGGGCGACCGAAAACAGAGAATATCGGAAACAGGAAACACACGCCTGACGGTGCTCGATGGCGGAAAAGATAAAAATTCTGATCTCCCGAAGAAACAACGAGAAGAAAAGAAAAAAAAGAAGAAAACACACACACACACAGGCGTCAATAGAAGAAATGAAATAGAAGGAAAGGGAGAGGAAAAGAGAGTGAGACAAAAAAAAAGAGAGAGAGAGAAAGAAGGGCGAATAACAAGCGGGCTGCTGAGGCTCAGCGGAGGCTGTCAGGTTCAATCTGGTGTGGGCCGGCAGGACGGCCAAGGAGCAGCGACTGGGGGAGAGTCCTGGGAGACTTGCGTTTCCTGCCTGCCTCGCCTGCAGACAACCTCTCTTTGTTTTACTGGCCCTTTTTTCCCCTTTTACTCAACCCCCACCAAACCCCACCACCTCACCCGCCACCCCATTCACTCCTCAACCACCCTGAAAAAAAAACACAACGAAGTTTACCTCCTTCGCCGCGCATGCAGTGCGCTCAAAAAACGTAATGGAGGAGGGAGAAAGCAGAGGGGGAACGGCGAGGGAGATGCCACCACAGAGGGAGAACGTGCGGGCGACGCAGTGAGGGGGCTAAAGGGAGGAAGGAACGGCGGAGCGGGAGAGAAAGAGAGGCAGCCAGAGGAAAGTTGGGAGAGGGAGAAATGATGAGGAAGAAAAAAAAATGTTAGTCAGACGAAACACAACATTGGAATTTGAAAAGAAAACAGTGGCAGCAAACCCCAGCTACTGCCTGGAATGGTCTGACGGCCGGTTATGTGGATTCACACACATCTCTTAAATACAATGACTGTAGTTTTTGGCTGTGAAATATATGCCCCCTCTCCACCCACCACCACCACCACCATTCCCCAAACCAAGATTTTTTACTCTGTGCCTGCATGCGAGCAAAAATAGAGGAGGAGAGAGTCAAGAGGCATGAAACACACACCACAACTCAAGGCTTTCGCCACTATAATCAGCAGGAGGCTCCATTTTTGTCTGGTCGGGCCTAATTGCACCAGCAAGGGAGGTGTGGAAACCAACAAAAAGCTGCATTA
>OMPJ01007781.1:3161-43955 GCA_900312935.1 Carapus acus | reverse complement strand
GGGAGGCGGAGGGGTGTAGGGTGTGGGGGGTGGCTGAGTGGGAGGTCAGAGAAAGTGCGCGTTCCCTTTTCTCAGTGCGCACAGCGTCTAGCACCTTCTTAGGATGAGCCCAGACACACGCCATCACACACCCAGGGGCCATGGAGACGGATGTGTTTGTGTGTTAATCACTGTGGCGAGTATGTGGCTGTGTGCGTCTGGTGTCTGCGAGCCAGTCGGAGGGAATGTTTCTGCTCTCTCCACTGCCTCGCTGCGTTAAGACATTAAAAGATTCAGCTCGGACTGGCGTGAATGCCTTGATCAAATCAAACTCCCACATTTATTGCTGTTGCAGCGTCTGACGTGTATTGGATACTTCTCAGACACACTTCTGAGCCTCAACCACAAACACCTTCCATCAGTTTAACCACAAAGACCCGGTTTTCATTTTCCTCACTCCTGTCTCAAGATTCCTGATTTCATTTCGTCTGTAATTCTGAATTAAAGTGCTTTCATTAAATATTCATACCCTGGGGTCACACCCAGCGCCTGCAGATTAACAAAGCTGTGAGCTGCAACCACAGTTGAACATTACTGCTTCATACTGAGGTCAATGGTTTCCAATAAAGCCAGTGGATGCTGCTTATTACACACATTTGGTACAGAGATTTGATCTGATTTAATTTGGTGTAACCAGTCAAACATGGGTTTCAGCACAACTGCAAACCTCCTGGCCGTTGGTACAGTGCGTGTGTGTGCGTGTGTGCGTGCGTGCGTGCGTGCATGCGTGTGTGTGTGTGAGCGAGTGTGTGTGTATGTGTGTTCCATACCTCCATGGAACAGCAGATGACTGCGTCCTCCTTTATGTCTGTGGACTCCAACAACTGGAAGAGGCAGGAGAAGACACAATTAGCAAACCACAAACCAAGACAATGGAGGATAGACCAGAATTTTACGAAAAAATCATGAAAGCCAGAGAATGAATCATGGCTACATGGTCAAAAATTCATTGAGGGGGAAAAAAGGAAGAGACAAAGGAATAGTGCACGAATGTTTGGGTTTGGGCCTGTGAGCAGATTAGGCAAATGCATAAACGCTTGTTTGTGTGTTCTAATCATTGCACAGGGAAAGAAAGGGAAAACTAATCCGCCTTGTAAATATTTTCTAACATTTTAAGTCTTGCAAGACAACAGAAAGGGCTTTCAGGTCTGGCACGGTCTCTAATCATCTCACATGAAGGCTCAGCTTTATGCATGCAGCCGCATGCACACACGCGTACACACAGGAGCACATCCAAAACCAAACAGTCGACTTGGCAAACATTGCCGCTTGGCGTTTCCCCAAAGCTGGGCCCCGTGGACAGATGGGCGTACAACTGGAACGTTCAACCAGCGTGGGCGGGTGGTGTGTGTCTGTGTGTGTTGGGGTTGCATGGGATGAGGGGGAGAAGGTGAGATCGGCCACGACGGGAGGCCCAAAGACAGACAGGAGCATCAGGTTGGAGCAGGTTCACGTCGACAAAGCTCATCTCCACACCGTGGCTTTGACGACAGCTGAAGCTGAGGCTGAGGGACAGGGAGGAACCATCACGGAGGAGGGGTGGGGTGTTTCTGGAGTAACGTCTAATTGCGCCGCAAATGCTCCGACCTGCTGCGCTCGTAAACATATGCGGCGCGGTTACAGGGGGCTTGGATGCAACAGATGTAAAAAATAATCAAAAGCGGAGCTTCCCGGCTCTGTGTTCAGATCGCACCCCTGATTTCATCTTCGGTTCTACAGAAATTCGCCTGTGCTCATACATTATTCATCAAGTTGTGGACAGAACACCTGCGGCTATGGATTAACAAAGATGTGTGCTCCAGACAAATATCACTGCTGTGGTTGCGCACTTCCTCTGCAGTGGAGAAGTCCTTGCGTGGTTTATGGTTTTCAATAAATCCACGGAATTTGGTTATTGTGTACATTTGTCAAATGATTTTATTGGACGTAATACAGTTCAAAAGCGAATTTGCAGGTAGCCAGTTGTCCAGTTTCCACCTCAAGGAACAATTTTCATCTAACAAATTTTTCAAAAGAGCTTTGATTAAAACCTGCAGGTAAGATTGTTATTTTAGTAGCATGGTTAGGTGCCACTTACACAGTCCACATGCATGCGCACGCACGTGCACACAATCGCGCACACACACCCTCAAGCCAATTATGTTGACAGAGAGCAGCTCTTGCCAGCAGAGTGGCGGAGGCTAGCGGCAGCAGAATGAATTAAATATCCAGCCAAGTGATGAATCCCAAGTACGGTGAGATCACCGGAGAGCAGGTCCGCCCTGTCACAGCTGCCAAATCAAGTCCGACCACCATTACCGAAAGCTTTTCAATTTACGCGTGAACAGTTTTAAACAAACGCCCCGTCCAGTCTGAGCTGCCTTTTTCCAGTTCTGAGAAATCCAACATATGTCATTAGTGCCCATGAAACACCTTCTCTCTTTCCTCACTACGGTTTTAATAGCATTCCCTCTATCCGTGCGGGCGCAGGCGTAGATGCCGCTGCCCCTGTGTGTGTGCTGAGGCGGGCGTGGTGACAGCGTGGCTGTTTGATGTGGTAACATTACCAGAGACTCGTCATTTCCAGAGAAATGCAGCAGAGCGACAAACAGGATTACCTCATAATGAGTTCTCTGGGGAGCCCGGGGTGAAGTTTAGCTCAATAGGCGCAAGAAACTACAGTTTGCTCCTCCATCCCCTGCTTTAGAAATCCTCGCGCTGGGCTCTCTTCATTCCCACGTCTCTCCGATTTCCCGACTAAAAACACAAACTTCATGTCGTGCGCTGAAGGCCAGCTTTCGGTCGGGCTTTCTGATTCCAGTGACTTTGAGGACTTTTTTTTCGAGAGCAGCGAGCCAGATCTCTGGTCAGTTACATCATCATGAAATGGAGCTTGCGAAAGGTTGCAATTCCACATGCATACTTGCACTTCAGACATTTGAGTGGAAACATGAAAGGCGAGCGGGCATGTTGTGAGCGGCCCCTCAGAAGCCAACCAATAAAATCTAAGAATGCAAAACAATGACATACAAACAACCAGTTTTTTTGTTTTTTTTTTGACTGCTGCCTCTTTTGTGCTCACACTGCCACTGCGGAGGAAAATGCTTGGACTGGCGAACTCGGTGTTGAATGAATGAGAACTTTTCAGCTCCTCACAGTTGCATGGCAACAGCATGCTGGGCATCAGTAGAAGTATTAAAAATACATAATCATCCTGTGGCTGACAATTACCTTTATTTTGGTATGAACGCAAATAAGGTTTGCAGTAGAATCATTAAGAATTACTCTAGCATGACAAATCTGAGACAAAATGTATACACAGATGAGATATCTAGTCACTCATAATGATTATGACTGATTCTGCGAGGACCAGATAGATTGAATGCACGAGTGCATGCATGAATGAATGAATGAATGAATGAATGAAATATGCTTTTGAGTATGGACAGATGCTTATTATTTAGTTTTAAGTCTTATGAAAGGACCTGTTGAGATTTTTGGGGGGGAATTTTGTGGATCGCAGCCTCTTCTTGCCACAGTAAGATGGCGTTGTATACTGTGGCAGGTTGTAAAAATAACCCCTGATGTCATCAACAGATTGCGTGTCGTGAGTGAGTGCGCACAACTGAGTGAATCACTGAAAACCATATCCCGCTGACGATGTGTGTGGGCCATGTGTGGAGGGTTTGAGAGGTGAAAATCTGTCCATTTGCACTCTACACTGTTCCACCTCACATTTTGGACATCCAATTCTTCTGATATGGGATATTTCAATTAAAACTTAATCTAATTTGTTTCAATTTCTGTTTAAATTTCACATTTGCGACACATGTAAGTAACCATAGAAATGCATGAAATGTGAATGAGAGGGAGAAGGCTGAGCTTGTGAGTGTTTGACAACAGGTTGAGGCTGGAACGGAAGTCATTAATCTACCTCACGTACGTGCCACCACTCTGCATTCACACACACTTCCTCGCACATACTTATTACCTAATCCTGTTCATCGAATACAACTCCGCGGAGCAGCTGCTGCATCGTGAGGAAAGGCGCGTGCACACAAACACACCGGGGCCAAACTGGGGCCAGACTGCTTCTTGTTACGACAAGATCGGACGGGGAATCAAAATCCCAAACAGGGGCGCAGGGAAACGGTGTGTTGGCGAATCACACACACCTTCAGTTGTGCTCAGATTTTCACCTTTCACCCACTCTGCTGCCATTGATCTGGCGACGATCAGTGCGACCTGAGTGGAGTAGCGGCCACTGAAGAAAGGAGGTGTGTTTGTGCGTTGCTCTGTGCTTCGATTTCACATCCACATGTGCCTCGTGTCTCGCAGCCTTTTCAACAAGCAGAGGTAATGTGCCGACAACACCCTCTGACAGGGTGTGGGTGGCATGCAATCACGAACACGTGTGTGATTGTGTGTTTTGTTGGACATAATCACTGAATAGAGATGAGCGCCAAGCTGGCTGTTGGGCGATTACCTGGCGCCCTGCACCCCTCTTATTATTTTGTCCCCTCTGCTCAGACTTTGCTTGAAATTGTTTTTCGCCCCCAAATCAGTTTTGAAGTCTGTCCTGCGTCCTGTCCTGCAGCCGTCGCAAGCCACCTCCATCCTCGCTGTTGGCCACGTCTCTCTCCTGCTTCCCTCCCGCAGTCCCTTGCTCGCTTCCCCTTTCAAAAAATGTAGTAAACAACGACTGTCGCGGTGTGTCTGCTGTGGCTACCCTCGGCGGTTTCCATGGTGATGAGTGGATTCTACACAAGGGAGCAGACGGGAACTGAACCTGGGGTCACATATTTTACGGGAACTTGCACGGCGTCTGTCTGTGAAGTGAAATGAGCCCTGTGTGGTGTCTACAGTCTACACTCAGTCTGGCCTAAAACAGGAAACTGGTTTGGTGCATAAATCAATCGACAGCAGACAGGATGTGGTTTGGAGAAGGAGAAGGAGTAGGAGTAGGAGGAGTAAGGGGAGGAGGAGGAGAAGTAGGGGGAGGAGAGGGCAGATCAGGCACGTAGGTTACAGCCTAACTGGTTCTGACCTCTCGCAAGCAAGTGTAGATGGGACACACCAACACCCTGAAAGGCTCCCCAGAGCTGCTCCTCATGGTGCCAAAGACCTCGCAGAGGAAGGTGATGAAGCCGAGCCACTTCTCCACGTCTGCCTGCTGTAGAGCCTCGCGACGGGCAAAGTCCCTCTGCCAGACGGGTGAAAGAGAAAAAGTTGCGTTACAAATTGGTAATGGCAGCCGGCACGCAGCTTTTGTGCAGAGCTTTTTCTGATGCATTGCGAGGCAAACGTGGGCGATGGTGGGCAGGAGCACGTGAAGTGTTTCGGAAATTCATCACCAGCGGTGGCAGCACCATTAATCACCATTAACATCTTGATTGTCTCTCTAATGGGAATTTTTGTAGGTGGCACACATTAACCTTCTGACTTGCTAGTGCTTAAAGCAAAATATAAAAAAATGTTACAAAAAGGAAAAAAGGAAACTCATTCTGCAACTCTGCAAATCTATTTTATCTTCAAGAGGAAGCGACTATGTTAATTCAGTGGAAGCCTGTATTAACAAAATTCAATGCATAAATGTGCACTTGTTGCAGAAAGAAAAATATCTCAGTGTCATGTGTATTAATCAGCATGGTGACTATGGAATGATGCTGGTGGAAATGCTCAGAATAGGCCAAAAAGCTCCTTACGTGATAAAACAAAGTTTTCTGAATAAGCGCTGTATAACTGCATGTGTAGAGAAGGTTCAAACTACCAGCGAGAACAACAACAAAAACAAAACAACTTTTGTGGTCTGTCTCGCACTCTTCCGCAGACGCCGGCAGCTGGATTTGACACTTAAAACAACAAACCTGTGAACAGAAGACGGAACACAGAGACGGCAGAGGCAGGCGCAGGTAAAGAGCCGCGCTGCTGGCAGTGCAGACAAAAATAAACAGGTGAATAAGAAGTACGAGCACTGCGGGAAACAAGCCAAGTGCCGATGGAGGAATGTGGGGCGGCAGACAATAGTTTTCTCACCTTTCCTGAAAACGGTCCTCTAAGCTAACTGCTGGATGCGGTTACATCACATCTAAGCAAAACAAGCTCTGATGCTTCACTTTTAATAAGCTGAGAGGTCAAACACTAATTGCTCCCACATCGAGGGAGCAGGGGTCTGGAGGCGACACGGAACATCATTAATGCCGGCCTTTGTGAGGCCACTTATGACATTTAAAACATTTTAAAGGATTAAGTCCAAATGTCAAAGACGAGGAGGTGGTCCACGCTGATTGTTCAAAACGAAATGAAACTAAGACTGACGACTGAAGGAGCAAATTGTGGGGGGCAGAAAATGGGGGAAGAGAATTACGGTGGGAATAACCACTGCCAGGGCCAGGACTAAGATCTCTGGGAGGGAAGAAGGTGAAGAGGAAAGGTGCTGCCGCTCTTCTTTCACCTGAAAGCGTGGGGGTGTGATGGCGACACAATTATAGGTGGCAGGAAGAGGGAGGGGAGCAGGAAATCAGCAGGAGGAGGACGGAAGGAGACATGGGGAGGCAGCAGGTGGGTTAACATTTAGCCCTCGAATGTCATCCGAAGACAGCTGTGTGCGTGCTTGTGTGTGTGGGAGGGGGCGTGCATTATGGCCTGCCGCAGTGAGCTTGCCCAACTCTCAGAGGCCAGGGTGCAAAAGAAGGGAGCGGTTGCCATGTAGGTAAGAGGGGGCGAGCCGGGGAGGAGAGGTGGCGAGGTACTGGCCCATGCCGTTCCGGGTGAGGGGATGCAATACGGGCGAGCGTGGGAAAAGAGAGCTCATGGGAGAGAGAGAGAGAGAGAGAGAGGGAGGGAGGGAGGCGAGCAAGGTACTGAGAGGGTGATGGGTGACAGCTTAGGCTGAGCACACCAGCGGAACCACAAGTATGCATTGAAATGAAGGCATGGAGGGTTAAGGCTAAGGGCACAGGTCTATCTGTCAGTCTCTCTCACACACACACACACACGGACACACATGGACACACACGGACACACACCACAGACACACACACACCTCTCTCCAGGGGGTTTGATTAGCCCTTTTTGCCCGCTGACATTTACAGCATCACACACACAGACACCCACACACACAGACACCCACCCACACACACAGACACACACACACACACACGCACAGGCACAGACAGACACACAGACACACAGTCAGCCACTGTCTGAAAAGCCTCTTGCTCTCTCATGGAAATAGGGTTAATTACAGCCATTAAGCAAAGGTTGATCATTGGGTAACATTTCAGCAGCAATCTGAAATATTGACACTAATAATAAAGGTCATGTTGCAAGCATTTCTATATCTCCATGTAGTATAATTTTAAGAAAGGATTCACCTCGCAGTCAAGATTGCGATGGTATCTGGTTGAAATGTGTAAACGTGTAAAATGTAATACGTCAAGATGTAATAATGAATATACACGACAGATATGCAATATCTATGTATGGCTTGTGTGGCTCAGTGCTCCAACAAACCCTGTCCTCACCTGGAGCATGTTGAGAAGCAGTGACCTGAATTTGGTTCCTTCCACCATGAACATGGCCATTTTGTCGCAGAGCTTGGCAGCTGTGGCGGCGAAGCTTCGGTCCGACACGGCCTTGGCGTAGATAGTGCTGACCACCTGAGCGAGGTTCTCCTCGGACCTCGCCGAGCACTGAGCCTCCTCCATGAACGAGGCCAGCTGCTGCTCCACGCCCACGCTGTTGCTCCGCATGCTGTTGAGGAGGTCCACAAGCCGGTCCATGTTGGATGAGCCAGAGCCTGATGCCTCCATGCTGGCTTCCTCCTGGCAGAGGGAGACCACGGGATGCTCATCATTACAATACAGTGTGAAGGTTCTGCACTCGTACAACAATGTTATTGGTCAGGGGAGTGAAACAAGAGCGGGCGGTGAAGAAAAACATAGTGACAACGTTGCACACAATCATGGGAATTATGTTACATTTCTTGAATTTAGCGAAGTCACCCAAAATACCTTTTAACTCCTTAAAGCTGCAACTGCTGTATCTTGCTTGTGTATTTACAATAACTTCTGCACTTTATTCTTGCTGCACATGTACATATTTCTAAGTAACTGCTACACTCTTTTGCACTTGATATGTAACTCTGTGTTGTGCCTTTTTCATCCCCATGTTCTATATCGTCATGACAAATGACACTTTGTTTTGTGTGTGCCTGGGCTAAAACCTTGGAGATTAAGCACCCGCTCACAACGTGCCTGCATGACATGACATAATCAATATGACATGAACCCAAATCAATTCTTTGTGTGCTGGGACCAATGCGCTGAGACTTATTTTGGCCAGGCGGTATGGCATACATGTCAACCCTCCAGGCATTACACAGAACATGTGAGTGAGGGAAACAGGATCAATGCACAGACATTCATCAACAATGTGAAATAGTGCGCATCCAATATCACCGACTCAGTTAAAATAGCTTAAGAATGATCTGAACGGCCTCTCAGATGAATATGCGCACACGCATGTGCCTGGGAAATTTCTTGGCGTTTCTGTTGTTCTAGATGTGGTTGTCACTGAACATCTGGTATCAAACCTGAAAGCATCACATTAATTATACAGAGAGGCCATGGCAGCTACTACTTTAGGTGGGAAAAAAAAGTAGATATACTGTTAATTGAAGCTGCTGCAGCTGAGTCACACCCTAAGAGAGTCTACGAACTCACTGCCTTGCTAGGCAAACAGGCTCAGGGTGAGAAGTATTTGAGTCTGTAACAGACCGATAGGAAAGTGTGTCTGGGTATATAGGAATGGCTGATGTACGGCTGGGGTCTGATTGTAAAACCTTGAAGAACATCTACACACTTATGAAGGGACAGACGCTAAGTAGCTTTTGTCTACCTTGTCTTTTAGTCTCCTGCGGAGCCGCTCCTTTGACGACTGCAGCAGGTTGATTTTGGGCTGCTCGCACTGGCCTTCGCTTATTTTCTCCCTTCCTGGTGGGCTGGATGATTCCTGAATAACGCTCAAGTCTGCAGAAACACTTTCAGTGGGCGTCGACCTAGATTTGGGTGATTCATTGGGACTCTTACTGCTGCAATCTCTGGACTCCTGTGGTGGTCTACCCCACTTGTCCATAGCTTTTACATTCTCAGTTTCTTTGTCTCTGGCTGTTTTCAGAGGGATTCCTCTGTCGTCTGTGGGGCTCGCCTGTCCATGCCCCTGTCCTTTCTGACTGGGCTGCCATCGGCGGTTCTGGCAATAACCATGATGTGGGGGTCCGCTGTGGCGTTGTCCTTGAACTCCTTGATACTGTCGAGGTGGCCTTCCGTTGCCATTGTTTCTGTTATCGCTCAGTTCTGATAAACTCTGCGGTTGGTTTGAAAACTGTTGCTGAGTTAGATCCTTGTGGCGTTGTGGTGAATCATGTTGCTGCTGAGATTGGTTTTTGCCGCCGCCGCCTCCTCCTCCTCCACCGCCGCCGCCACTTCCTCCTCCACCCTGTGTCCGATGGTGTCTCCTGAAATTAGGGACAGGTTGCAGTTAGACTTATGCAGGTGCCGCAGAAGTGTAGCATCTCCCTTGGCTTTGCTCTTACACTTACACCATGACGTCTGTCCAAAAGCCTCCTCACAACTCAGATTTTAATTGCCATTCGTTTGTCCCCAACTGTGCAGTGTGTCATATTTGCTTTTAAGTTCACCTTACTGAGTAAACACTGCTGCTCTGCAGTTTAAACCACAGGAAATTCAAAAAAGGACTCAAAAGCGCTTAGACTGCTGCTACATGGGGATGCCCAGCACCTCCACGTGATCCAATCTTGCGTAGATCCGCTTTTGAGCTGCACAGGCTGTGGGCTTGAGGAGACACTGACATATGGTCTATGGGATTAGTCACTCTGGCATCAAGGTGGAAACTTATTATCTGCTTCGACATGTTAGCTACGAAAAATACAAGTAACTGGCAGTATTTGTTCTCTTATCAGATTGTACAGGGTCCTCCCACGCAAACCGAAATTGTGTGAACAATGGTGCAAAACTAAAACTACACTATAATCTGGCCTGTCTAGTTGGTGAACCAACCACCAACGCTCCATTCTCAACACTCTCTACCCAACACAATGCACCACGTCTTTCCCTCACCAATCTTTTTGAATATCGACCAAATTCAAAAGGAAAAAGTGTCAGGATTTGGAAAAGTGTCAAGGAGAATTTTTCAAATGCAGTGCTTGTTTCAACACCATGTGGACTTGGTCGCATCTGCCGACCCAGTTCCCTCACTCCAAAACAGAAATTGCTAAATACTGGCAAATCTTAATGGATGCCTTGCCTGAAATGTGGGAAATGTTCTGCCTCACCCAGATTGAAAATAAAATTGAGATCTGACTGGCCATTAAGATCTGACTGGAAATTACAGTGGCAGAAAATTTGGGGGACATATGATAAGTAGACATCAACGGTGATTACTCATCGCCTAATTAATCACCTCATTTAAATGCTACACAGTATGCAATAGGCAACCCCACATACAAACAACAACTTTAACCAGACAAGGCGATTAATTGTCTCCCCACATGTACAGGGGGTCTTTCCACAATTCTATCAAAAGACTGTGGGAGTTCGGTATAGCATGTCTGCGTTATCACCTTTTGGTTATATTCTGAGGTGACAGGCAAAACTAACAGCTGAATAGGCTTGTGTTAATGAAACTACAAAAAGCCAAATTTATCACAGTTTACACCCACATCGGTACATAAATAGCAAAACAAGAATATGTGTTGTAATACAGTCAAAAATGCAACTGATGAACTAAAGTTAGATCAGGTTTTTATTGCAAATGTGAAGTTTGAATAAAACAATTTTCAATATTGTTGTCGGAACATTTTCTAAAAAAATCTGATTGGCTTTGGCTGTACTTTTTGCTGCACTGTATTTTATAAAACGTTTTACTAAAATTAAACATCTATTCTTGACAGAGAACACCAACATGGAACCAGACATTATGCTTACAGAGGAAAGCATTCAAACTATTGTGTGTGTGCATGTACCAGAGACGGGTAAAAAAAAAAAACACAGCTCACACGTCTTGTGAGAGACTTCAAGTACTAAGTGTAATCCGTGGAACGTAAGCAGCAGTCTCCATGACACAGATCCCCTTTTTCGGGAGAGTGGATGGACAGTTAGAGACTGGCCTCCTATAGTTTGCATTAGATAAGCGTAATGCTGATCTTATAGCACACTACACGCAGGAGACCACATCGCTCAACACATACAGATGGGCAGAGGCTGATTTATTTCTTCTTCTTTAGCTGTTAGTTTAGGCTGTGTGCTAATAAGCTATTCCCCTGAAAGAGTGGTAATGCAGAGAGGTGAACGTGAGGCAGTAATAAAATGTTAATCATATTTAACGAGTGTGAACGCTGCGGTGGATTGAATGTTGCCTGGAGTGATCATCCATCAGTCACATTACTGCCAGCGCAATGTCCACATTAACCATAAATGATGAGGGCACTGATGAAATATATCATCACAGCATCTTGTTCCTTTGAAATATGCCGATAAATGAGTGGCATTATTCTTTTTGACAAAATGCCACCTGATAATCTAAAAAGCCCCAAAGCCCCAACACTCACCACGAGTGCTGCCTGTGCAAATTAAATAAAGAGACACTGTGTCACAGCCCTATGGATGAACTATTGAACAAAATGCCAACAATGTCACAATGTTGCGATGACACAATTCAGTGCAATACAGCACAACATTGCATAAGCTTGAGAACAACATCTGACATTTTTTCATCTACTTTCATCAGACTGAAAGCCAATGTATAGTTATAGCTCAGGCCTGGCCATCTCCCCCGCCACATCCCTCAAAGCACACGCACGCACGCACACAACATGCTTAGTATTTGTATTTATTTTCATTTAATGCACCATGGGCGGATATGTATAAACTGTCTGGTTGATGAAACTTGGTAGAATTCCAAAATCTGATTATTCCCTTGCTTGGCCAAATGATGGGGCAGTGCCACTTCGGGGAGCCTGGCAAATAGTTTTCCAGCACTTGACCTCAAACTTCTTCATCTGCCTCTTTTTCAATGTACATAATACACTCGACTTTCCAATTATTTCATCACTTATCAGCTCACAGTGGTGGCTTTGTGTGCTGAGTGATGAGGATGTTCTTTCAATTTGGGTCCAGCTCCCATTGTCACTGAGCTGTCTGAGGCTTTTCGTTTCTCCCAGGGACCTGTTGGGAGTCGTACGGTTAAGTGGTCCCCGGTGAAATGACCAAATAGGAGAGGTGGGAATATTCCACAGCAAAGAGAGGGATGGAAAACGTCAAAGCAGAGAAGAATACAGAAAAATAAGAGGGAAGATGGGAAAAAAGCCTAGGCTCAAAAGCTGAAAATGTGTGATTCATACAGCCGGCACGGCTGTAGAAGAAGCAAAAATTTTCTGAATTAGATGAAATGACACAGGGGATCGCAAGGGGGTGGGAAGGTATGCAGACAACAGATCACTGCCTCTGCTATGGATGATATATGTGGACAGCAACACTGAGAATCCATTGGACGACTGGCTGACCCGACGAGCAAGTCGATTGGCCCAGGGGACGGCGATGTCTGTGGCTCGCTGGGCCACTCAATAAATGTTCAACCATGCTTCATGCGAGCCGCAACATTTTCATCTAATGGACAGTGGAGAGACTGTTTTGACAGATTCATCTGCTTTGTGCATTACATAGTAGTTTCAGAAAATCTTTACACTGCACACATGCGTTAACACTTGCATTACATACATGCATTAGGGTGCACAATCAACAATACAAAAATAATTCTAAAAATCTCAGTGGTTGGAGGATACCCTAAGAGGTGCAGAAAAGGTTTGTGCTTTACAATGCGGGCACAGGTGTTATTCACTGGGCAAGATGAAAGACGATGGAGGAATAGTTAAGTGACTTGCAACACCGCCTCTGTCCTCAACAACTGTCCAACTGTCTGCTCCTATCTGTGTTCTGTGCTTGGCTTTGAAAGGAAGGGCAAATGAAAGTGAAATGTTTCAGATAGTTGCTGGGTTTTGTATCAGGATTTCAAGGGTGAAGATGCTCACGAATGCAAACGTGGTTGAGGTTAACAGTGTTGCCCGTGTCCTCCATACAACCATTGCAAAACACGTTGAAAGAGTGCTGTTGTGCAAAATCAGGCTCAGTAGTGAACAGATCTTTTGAGAGAGTGGTGAAGAATACTGAGGGACTGTGTTTGCTGCAGAGAGGAAAGCAGTAAGTCGAACATTCCGGTAAATCAAAATCAATTTCAACCCTGCTTGACGTGCCCACTAAACTAGAAACACATGCACTCCTCCCCCGTCCGGCCGCCCCGGTTGGCCAACAATTTTCAATAGCTCAGACGTCATTTTTTTTCCATTTCCCTTACGTGTCCCTCTGGTCTACATGTAAATGTAAATGAAGTTAATTCACAATCAAGTGACCTGTAACTGCCTGTAAAGTTCACTTGACACCACAGCGATCATGGAGCCGTATTTGCACCATATTTCATCATGTGTCTAATGTGCTGAGAAGTTTTTGCTTTCTATGCCGTGTAGTTCCATGTTACCCAGAGTCAACACAAAAAACCTCTCGCTGATTATGATTAATGATTATTGTCACTGGACGGATACTGTTTGGGAACAGAGCACTAAGATGTCAATCAATAACATCTTTGTTGTCATATGAGTGCAAAGCTAATCATGAGCTGTCAGTCCTGTTTTCATTGTGAAGTGACCAGATTGCATTAGTGAAACATTTTATCACGCACAAAAAAATTTGGTGACTATTAACACAAAACACTAGATGCTAAACAAAACAGGGACATTTTCAAAACGTCAGAGAATGTTACCTGTATTAATTCAGTGAGAAAAATCTTATGAGGAACATTAGAGCACTGTCACAGATAAGCACCAAAATCTGACAGGTTCTTCTCTGAGAGATTTTCGCCTTTGCGCGGTTTGCGCATATCACTCCAATCTGTCAGGGGGAACCATGTGTGGGCACACTGCCTACATACAAACACACCTATTTTCAGACAACATTGAACTAGTGACCCACAAACAACACCCACATCACAGTCCACATCTCAACGTTAACATTCTCTATGAGGTCAACAAAGCGTTTGTGTACATACTGAACGGAGCTGTCACACTTTGAGATGAGGCTGAAAGGCGATTTTAACATTTAACACCCATCAAGGAACATGATGGCAACAAATCTGCAATAGCTTTGGATCGAAGGCGAGATCACTGCAGTGACTCAGATGCACACTGCAAAGCGCAGGTTAGATCGGGGGCTGTGGGCCATGTTTTAAAATTTTCTGATCTATTTTCATTCGTGGCAGACTATGTACTTTTCCTCTTTAAGTATGTTGAAATTGTTATATAATTTTTCTGAGCCACATATTAAAAATGCATGTGTTGCACAGGTTCTGTCTCCTACTTGACCAATCATTCTAAACATTTCTTTACGAGACGTTTGCCATACAAAACCCTTAGAAAGCCGCATGATCTAGCTAGCAAACAGGTGTGTGTGTGTGTGTGTGTGTGAGTGTGGTTGCTTAAAGGAGGCAGTCACCTCCACTGCTTGCACAGCCACAAATGATCCAGACGTGTTCCATGCTACGCACCACCATAAGCAATGTCCAGCTCTCTGCTACTGCGTGTGGTGCAAAATGACCTGTTAACCCAGCGTCTGACCTCTCAAAGATGAAGAGACCTTGAAAAACAATAAGGAACTCTCCATGGACACCATCGAAATGGCTGCTACTAAGACAGAGAGCTGACGCACTCAACACTCAGAGAGCTGACGCACTCAACACTCAGAGAGCCCTATGGCACGGAGCAGACAGTGAGAGACCAGGAAACACCTTCAGCAACGAAGGCGCAGAGTGGTTCATTTCTCGTCTTGAGTGGCTAGTGGTAACGTTCAAGTTCTGCCTGACCTTATTGAGGAATTATCAATTCTATCACTACACCAGGAATACCATATTTCAGTTCAACTTTTGTAGATATAATCTAAATGTCCAGAATCATGATCGTGCATTAAGAAGATGGGCATATCTACAGTGGATATGGTCTGTCTCTGGGCCTGACACTGGACCAAGTTTGGGATCATTCTCTACTTAAATCAGGATTCTAAATCAGCCCATTGACCCAAGTTGCGTCCGTTTGACCTAAATGTAATTTACTTTAAACACTAAACCAACTCACGTACAGCGTAACAGGCATACTCGTTCAGTCTGTTGGGACATTCTACCCAAATAGTATATATATACTTATCAAATGTGGAGTATGTAGTACTATGAACCTTTTGGTTTTTTTTAAACCAAACTCTGTATTGCTTGATTGTGCAGACAAGACTGCAATGTGGTGTATTTCTTTCAGTTTCCGCATGTATAAATTGACATCAGGGCATTCTTTGCACCGTCTACTGAAATAAGACGTTGCTTTTCTCTTTGGTCTGCCTGGTCCCACTCTCAGGCAATAATGCCTGATTTGCTAAAGAATTTATGTTGTGAAATAAGTAACCCCACCTATCAAAGTGGGTTCTAGCTGCAATGTGTCTTAGGCACTTCACGGCACACAATAAAACAACAGCAATACTACCTGTATCCTGAAAGTCAACGATTAGTATCAGGGGTACAACTATGGCTTTACAAGTATTACTTGAGATTATTTTGCCTGGAATGTAGAAAACTGGATCTGGTTTACTGGACGCAAACTATCATGTTAAGAAATACAGGGTTAGTTACAAAAATGGCAGTTCTTGACTGCATAGTCAGAATTTGCTCAATAACATGAGGTACATAGTGTAGTTTGTCAAAATAGACAGTTGTGGTCAGGATCACATGCAGCAAGAAATATAACTAAGGTAGGAAAAAAAAAAAGAAACAGCAGAGAAACGGCGCTTGCAAACAGAGTGAAAAGGGAAACAGGCAAGTTCTGGTTCTGGTTTTAGTTCATAAATAGAGGTGAGAGGAAGCAAGCCGCTGCCGGGCCAAATTTGTACACTTTTCTTAAATAGAGGCTACACTACAGCCATCACACACAGTAAGCACCATAGGCCCAGACACAGCCAATTATTCTCTGCACTTGAATCTAACGATTAAATTGTTTTTTTCTTTGCCTTTTTCTACAGCAAAAATTTCCTCTTTTAACCACAGATACAGTCCAAATATTTTCTCTTTGCCTGTCTCTTAGCAACTGCTGTGCAGTTTTCCAGTGACATCAGGCCAGCATGGAGAGCAAAAAGGAGTTAGAGAGACACAGAGAGTGAACGTGAAACAGAGAGAGAAAGAGGGGGAGCACAAGAAAGGGACAAGGAGGGAGAGAAAGCACAGTTTTCCCCTTGAGACTAGGTCTCAGTGAAGTCAGACATGGGGTGGAAATTTTCAAGTGAGTTCAATCACAGTGCTTGTGCCATTAGAAATGAATTTTGAGTGAGGTGCCGCGTTGCAACCTTTGAGCTGGGCTGAGCGATTTCATTAAAGAAACCACAACGTGTGAATATACGGTGACGCAAAGAGGTCCAAATTGATGTGCAAATGGTCAATTTCAAGAGTGTCGTTTCCTTACAATCCGCTTTTTCCTGTCAGCAGGGATGGGTGAAGTCTGCATTCCTGTCTTGACATTGCTTTGGCTGCACAGAGATGTTCGGGAAATTGGCCTGGATGTGTGCTGGTCTGACATCAACGCAGAAAAAAAAACATTCTCTCTCACTGAGGTAGTGAGTGTGTGTGTGTGTGTGTGTGTGTGTGTGTGTATGTGTGTGTGTTTGCGGGTGTGTGCGCCTCTTTGTGTCTGTGTGCAAGCGTAGGCATGCGTGCGTCATTACCGTCGATCATTCCTCCTGCGTCGGAAGAGCTTTTTGGTGTGCGCAATCTCTGCCTCATTAGGAAGGGGCAAGAAGACCTGCGGCAAGAAACAACAGCAAAAAAGAGAGATATCTTTAGATTTTTCAACACTGAAGTGAAAGGAGAGAAATGATGCCGGGGCATTAATAAAAGTATACATCTGAGACTTTGTTTTATCCTCCAACCAGCCTCGAGCCTCAAACCAGCAGCATGAGGAATTCATGCTCTGTGCATCGTATGAAAAATGTTTCACTTCCATCATGCTGCCACGATAATGGCAGCTTGCAGTTTGCTACAGTATAATGACCACATACTGTATATATTAAGTATAGCATGTGCAAGCCTATGTGCAAAGGGAACAAAAGTCTGGATCCCAATCCTGCTCTTATGACCGTGGACTTTCCATCACGTAATGGCATCTCTGTCTCAGTCTCTTCTCATTGGGTATACCAGCAGTCAGGCTGCACATTTGGAGGAATCTGTCCCATTCCGTTCTCCCTCTCTTCTCCTGTTTCGAGCATGCCACTCAGCACCCCCGCCCCAAACTGGGGTGTTTCCACTGATGATTTACATATCACAGGAGACGCAGTACAGTGATGGGAAGAACACAGTGAGAGACAGAGATACTGTGATGGACGAGATACAGTATGATCTGCGATGCTGCCACAGGCGTCAGTCTTAAATCAGCAGGGATTTAATCAATGTGTACGCACATGCTTGCGTCAAGCTGCACAACAGTTAAAGAATGTGACATTTAAACAGTGCAGAATTCACAAACCAATTTCCCGTGGTGCAAAAGGCTTTGTGGCCAGTGTATTTCTCTCTCCTCCACTTTCTCTGCTACATATGGAAACACAAGTTTGTATCTCTACAATCCTTCATATACACACACGACGGGAGGAGAGACAATTTGAGATTTGATCGTGGCGCTCCTTCTAACCCGCTGCACTCTTATCGAGCTTCACCCTTACTGCTGAGGGGATTGTGGGAGTCTGATAGAATCCAGATGTGAGGGGCAGAAAGTAAGGACAGGGGGGCGGGGCTCTGCATTTGTGTGGTACAGTGACATCTCCCCACCACTCTGGGTGGGAAAAAAAACAAAACCAAAAACAAACACTCCACTTCAATGTCTCTTACCACAAAGCGCTAAAGTGAACAGAGCAATTTAGCAGACATCAGTGAGCAGGTCTAGACCCCATGAGAATTAATATCAGTGAGATTCCGTTTCCTCCCCCCACTGCAGACTTCAACTGTTAAAACAGGAACAATCTGACAGCAAGAAAAGTAGAGTAGGCGGAGAAAGTGCAGTGGAACAGACGAACGCTTGCATGTTTAGCTACTGTAGCTTTCCCCTATATCATTACTCTCAATTCTGCTTTCAAATGGTAACCAGATGACGGATGGTTGTCTCACTCACTCATACGCACAATAAAAGTAAACCCAACACATTGTGCGTTTTTCTCTGAACCATAAAACTGTGTGAACTACGTGACCTATTTAGCTGACATTGACCGATGCAACATTTACAAAATAATGGCTCTATGGCGCCTCTGTAACACACTGTCCTGTCATAACACTGAATTCACACAACTTCAATAAATAACAGCCAAGTATGTGCTTGTGAGAGACTATTGGCAGGAATGTGGCGCCAATGAGACACAACCAACTGTTTCACCTGTAATGGTGTCAAATCAGACAGAGTTGACAAGTGAAAAATGACTGCGGTAATGGTCTGAGGTTGATTCCAATGAAATTCCTGAAATGATGATGACGATAATGCTGAGTATTGATGGAGGAGGAAGCTGCCCTAACTGTGGACTCAGCGGCTGGACGGTTCTACAAGCAAAGCAGGTAAAAATGGTGAAGGCATGCAGCGATTATTTCTCCATTAGTGAGAAATGCACAGCAAAAAATAGGCATTTCAACACCTAGAAGTGCACCATATGCATTAATAGTGCAACTCAATATTGGTCATTGTGGATCAAAAAGTCCTTGGTGTGCGTTGCAGTGCAGTGAACACAGTGAGAGGAATGCAAGTGATGCAGACTTCAGTCTGTGGCTGGCCAGGAGACAGCAGTGTGTGAATACACTATCTGCAGCCAGTGCAGCAGGGATCAAAGACAGACGTCTGCTCTCCTGGTCCCCTGCCAGGTGACCTCTCACATTGTGGCAGGCAGAGCGAGTCCTGTGGACGTGACATGGATGAGGTGGTTGCTTTGGCTATGAGCATGGACGACGGGTGGAGGCGGGACATGCAGGGATGAAATGGGACAAAGGGGAAGTTGCCTATGGGAGGGTATCTGTGGCATACGTGATCGGATGAAGTACGTGTTTTGTTTAGAATCGTTTTCCAGAATGGTGGGGGGAGACCTTCCGCTTTAACCTGATTGAAACTGAATTCTACAGGAAAGGAGGGGACTGTATATCACATCAGCCATGACTAGGCTAGCTTTCTCAAGATAATTTGTTTAGTTTTTCAAGAGATCAGGGGGTAAATGTTGCACTGTCTATCTATCTGTCACTCCGACCGCACACCTCACACTGCCTTATTGTCCTCATACATAGTCTACACCACCTTAACACTGCTTGCTTGCTAATTTCTCTACCACTCCTATGTTCCTCATACAGTACCACTGTTCCTCTCTTGGTGTCCTGAACGTTTGCTCTCTTTGGTCCCTGAACACAATACAACCCCTTCTCCCATAACTCGATGGTTTGGTTCATCAGCTTTATGCCTTACAGTTGCTTCAACTCTGCACATCACCTGTATTCTTAGATGTCCTTACTTTTATTAAACAATGTGAATTGCTGTAATGACAAAGATTTCCTGATCACTGACTCATGATCCTGAAAGTTTTGAACTAATGCTCTCTTCCTCCATTCCAGGAGCACCCTCCAAGAGTGTATTTAACAATCTGGTGAGAAACCCAGCTGTCCTGTCCTCCCAGACATCACTACCTGCTCCACAACTGTACCTTCAATCTGTCCTCCTCTCCCTCTCATTCTCCACATTCATTAGACCCTAAAAGGATTTGTTACATCTTCCAAGCACACCTACGCTCACTCATGTTTCTATCGCTATCCTTTATCACCCCAGCCTTTCCCAGCTCCATCTCTCTACTTAGCAACTGGACACAAGTCTCTCCTTCTTTACAGCCTTTGCCACAACTGTTTTTGACATTTGTTGAAGTTCAAAGTACTCCTATTTACTGACTTAATCACTCTGCTCATCCCATCTCCTCTTCACCAACGTCCTCCACTGGATCCTGTCTTGCACATCATCATTTCACCACAAAGTCCCTTTGCCTTCTTTCCTCTGTCCAGAGGAAACACCTTTCCACCAGTTTCCCTCACCATCTTAACCGTATATTGAAAATTTCCCCTGGGATAAATTTTCTGCAGGTATCATCGGGGTAGAAAGTAAAGAGGAGAAGGTCTCCCCTCTTTAAGACAAGATATGGAGAAAATTGTTGATAAAGACAAAAAGCACAGGGTGGTTGGATGTTTACTATGGGAAGAGAGAAAAAGTCAGAGCCAGAGCAGTTGGAATTTGCATATATTGTATGATACATGATACATGCCTGTGTGTCAGAGGAGGATATTTCCATGCAAATGCCAGCTACACGATGAATACAGACTGAAGCGATCTGTTTGTGTTGGTTCCCATTGAGTTAACTATGAGTGATATGTGATATGTCTTTGGTTGAATTCTTCTATTATGTGCCTCGGTGTGTGTCTGCCTCAAAAAAAAAAAAAATAGCTTGTGTAACTGTATAGTCTTCAGTGGTTGCAGGGCAATCACAGGTCATTGGGCTAGGCCACCTGAATCATTGAGGATGTCATGTTATTTCAACTCCACCCACTAAAATTGCGTAATATGCACTTTGTTAGAGAAACTGAAATGTGTCTAAGGGACACATTTACAACAACACTGTTTGGAGCAAAAACGTTTTATAAAGAATTAAGATAGAGTAAGATAAGACAGAAAAACTAGCAGTACTAATGGTAATTGGTGATCGATAAATTGGGTTAAACTCAATGCCTTCCAATTCACATAAGGCTATTGACATGGTTAATGTTTCAAGGGACTTTACAAGCACAGAGGGTTGCTGACCCAGACCAGAGTCATGAGGAGAACACTTCCCCAAACACAGTTAGGAAAAAGAGTGAAACCTTAGAGAGGCAATTTAAGGGGAGATTCTCTTGAAAAGAATGGCACATGTGCAACAAGAACTATAATATTGGAACATCAAAGCTATGGGTAAAAAAAAAAAGAAATATTGCGCGATCCTAAAAAGTGTAGCTATAGAAGTTATCTATTTGGCCTTGGAAGCTGACAGTTGATGTAACCATGGTTATTAGAGAAAATGTCTGTAGGGGTCGTACTAGAGTAACATACAGAGGAACAATAGTAGCAATTTCCCTGCAAGAGACGTAGAAAGTGAAAAGTCTTTCCTGTCGCTTGTTCAGTCTGCAGAGATGCTCACTCTGGCTGTCTACTGGCCATTGTTTCTCGCAGCTCATTAATGTATGTGTGGGCCCAGATGCCAAATCCAATAAATTTAAAACTGCCCCTGGGATGGCATTATAGGACAGCTCATCGAGAACGAGAGGACATCAACAATGAAAGCGCCATAAATACAATGCTGCTAGCATGTAGGAGACAGACAGAGAGGCACTTTCTTTTCCCAGTTCCTTCTTTCTAACACAGGCAGAATGTAGTTGCTGGAGGATGCAAACTTACTTTTACATGGAATAGCCCGAAAACTCATATGCAAGAGATCCATCAACACCTTTCACATGTACGACAAGAATGGACTATTCGATGGAAACATACCCATCCATGCATACTCTGTATCTCAGTTCTCAGTAGAGATACTACGATTTGCTTTGTCGTATCCCTACAAAGCAAAAAATGTGTATTGTAATACACTGGAGTTGACGGCTGAAAATGGCACGAGTGAAATGGTTACAGAAGAAGAAGGAGAGACAGACAATGAATTCACACATTATCTCTAAATGTCAGCACTGATGCTTTTTGATACAAACATTACTATTTACTATTCAGCGCACCATCTGCGTAAGTAACTGTGCTGCCATCACCTGTCACCGCAAAAAGCAGTAACATTTTCGAGCTGCTGCTGACAGGTACAGTAAGCGATGGGTGATAAGAGGCAACTGTGTGAGGTCCTGACACCTGAGTCTCATTTAAACTCGTCATCTAGAGCCACACGGCAAGGATACACAGGCAGCTACATCAAAGAACTGTGGTGTGAGGCTACGGGAGACGCAGCCGACGTGGGATCAAAGTGTCATGAAGTCGGGCAAAAAAAGAGGGGGAACGCTCGTGGAAAGCCAATCACAGTAGAACTGCTGCCGCGACAGCAGGTGTTGCATGATTACAGCTCGGACTCCAGCCACCTTCATGAATGGTGGGCACAACTTTAATCATGTGTGGGATCTGTTTTACAATACAACAACAGTCATCTCATTTTGTCATGGCAGATGCTTTCTGCGAGAGCGCGCGAGCGTGAGCGTGTGTGTGTGTGAGTGAATGCAGAGGATGTCTGAATCTGTGAGGGCTCAGAATTGCTGTTGTACACCATGTGGTCCCCAATGTGGGAAATATCAGAGGTTTGAAATAGAATGGAACTAGGGATGGATGTTTAACGTGAGGGTAGTACAACATGTGTTGCCCCCGTGCTGTGTCAGAGACCCCAGCAGCCAAGTGTGTGCAGTAGTGATTAAGTTGCAATGTGTTTGGAGCCAAGCGGCAGTAGGAATAGGGACAATCGCAGGAAGAGACCATTGGGAGGGGGCCGCCGGTCGCCATGACCCTCTAGACATTGTTCTGCTGCCCACAAGCCTTTTGAAGGCTGGCGGGGAGGAGTGAAGGATAACATGAGAGGAGAGGAGAGGGAGTGAAGGTGGGAGGGAGCGAGCAAATGAGCAAGTGAGAGAAAAAAGCGTGTGTGTGTGTGTGTGTGTGTGTGTGGTGTGTGTGTGTGGTCGTGCGTGCGTGCGTGCGCCTATTTGTGATGTGGTTATTATAGGAAAGGGAAAATAGGAAGAGGCAAATGGAGTTGTGGTAAAAGAGACGTGCAGAGGGCAGAGAAAAATGTATATGATATAAGTAGAGACATATGGACAACAAGCCCAGCGCAGGATGAGGATGAGTAATGTGAATAAATTCCACTCTAGGAATGCTAGTTCTGGGACAATCAGACAGCTGACCGACAGGCTGCCAAAAACACACACACACCCTTTCGCTCCCCCCTTCCCCACCCTCCCCTCTCAGTTGGGTGGCCTGCTCGACAGCACGTACGCGTCCAGACGAAGGGGCCAACCAGTCTGTAGCATCTCGGTCCCAGACTCCGTCTTTTGTTTCCCTTTTAGGTGGAAGGCTTTGTTCACTGACCACAGACCGGATGTCTCCTCTCTGACTAGTCATGTTCTCCTTCTCGTGGGTTCAAGTCTGACCTTCTCTTGCCCCCGTACCCTCCCCTCCATTTACGGAGCACAGTCGGCTCAGCGGTGGTGGCAAAACAAACTCGTACTTGCCACATCTGTACTTAATGCTAGCAGTGTGTATACAGTATGTGGGCAGAAATACACACATTGTAACCGATCGGGTCACTGGGGACACTTATTGGCTTTGGCCATGATTTATTCCCATCAATGTTGATGATGAATTTCCTTTGAATGTGGCACCAAGTCTGAGACAGACTCTCATGGCTGTGTGCAAGATATCCAGGTGGTCGTTGTGGCCAGCTCTCTGACTGTGGGGGAGTAACCTGATCTTTACATGTAGTACGTGATCTCAAGGGTAGGAATGTCAGGTCAACACTGTCCAGACATCATGTGGAAACAGAAAGTCCATCAAGACCCGAGAGCCTACAGGGTAAAGGAAGTTCCTTTTTCTTTGGACGTTCAATGGCATCTTACAAGATCCCACCAAATTTCGATGTAGTATCAGGAAAAAAGTCTGTGGTCACAAATCTATCCTCACATGCGCCACAGCTAAATATGATTTTACAAGGAAATTAATGCGTTGTGTGTGATGTGATGCACAACATGTTACAGCAACCGTGCTGGGAAACAAACAAATGCTGCTGAGATGACGGCGCACGGAGTCACTCACATGTGCTCACAACATCTCTGTCTGGCGAAGGCTTTGAACACAAGATCAGGTTGATGTACCACACACCCCGAGTGAGACAAGGGATCTGTGCTGCGTGTTCGCTGAGGGACCAGATGGTAAAAGAAAAGGGCTCTCTGGGGGGGCTGCCCGCAGAACAGAATTCAAGTTGAAGTCAATTTAATTGAACTCATTTAAGCTAAGTGCTGCTCGCTGCTTTTTCTACTCTGCACACTGCATTGTTAAGGTGAAAAATAATACACTGTGGAAAAGGGAACGCTAGGGACGTGAATGAAGTTGTGTAACCAGACACATCTGCATAGAGGTCCTCTCTCTGGAGAATCTACACACATATTTCACACATCCATTTCTTAACCGTCTTCCAGAATGGCTGCCCGAAAGGACATCCAACACTTGACAACTTATTTTGTTCATATCAGATGCGTCCACTGCCTCTCGGGTCTGTGTTTAGTGAACTCAATGGCAGACAGAGAGGCAGTGACCACACTGGTAGATATGCTGAGGCTGCATCCCAGGGGAGTCCTGTGTTCATCGGAATATATTTAAGTTTGAACATTTCACTTCTAAATGTACAAAGGGGACAGTTTGAGTGAAAAAAGATTAAGTCTTTCTGATACTGTATGGGATGTTTGATATAAGTTTAACTCTGGTATGAGCCAATATTCTTCGTTGTCAAATGTAATACCAGCAGCCTTTGGTTCTCTCATGGCCTTTCAATTAACTTAAAAGTTATAATCTCAACTCAAATGATGTTTCACTTGATCCAGATACAGACTATTAAAATAATGTAGTAGTTCCCTGAATATTGTATATCTCGGTAGTGTAGAGACAATTATATTATTTTGTCATATTTTCATATCAGCTCGAACGTTTTTGAGGACCTGTGGAAATCTGTCTCACGGCCACAGATCAATTATCAGGCATGCGCAAGAGTGTGAGGACGGCGTGTAGGTTAACATTCCACTCAGGCCAGCGAAGGATCTGAAGAATCAGAGGCCAGAGGGAGGAAGTCCTTTCTCACCAAGTTTCTCACACGCCCACACACAGATGAGACGTTTTCCACATCCCAAGGCTATTTGTAAATCTATTCTGGCTCCTGGAGAGGGGAAGTGGATATTGGCAGGACGTGTGGAATGTAGACAGCGACTTAAGGTGACGTTGCCTTGGTGTAATGCAGTGCCTGTCGGTCTAAGGAAAGTGCTGCACTCACTCTGCTTGGTTACGCTGTTACTAAGGATGATAACTGAGTGATGTTTTTATTGTGTAATAACATCAAATGTTGTTCAAAATATTTTTTCCACCAGATTGAAGCTCATTTATGGACAATTTGAATTGTCGTCGAGGGAAACAAACTTACTATCAAAACCACATGAGTTTTTATCAAGCACAGACATTTAATTTAATTTGGGTGCTACTTGCCTTGGGTAAGTACTTACTTCATAATAACTGGCTGCATATAAGTGATAGTGAGGATGGCGAGGTCAGACAGTGTAATGGACAATCAGAAAGCATTTTTTCATGGACCATACTGACGCCCAGACAAACCTTATGAGGCTCAACCTTTCATTTGGCTCTGTACGAAAGAACGGAAACATTAGTTTTGCGCACATATTGTAAAATGAGGAAACAAACACAGCGAGGCGACTATAAAAGAGGACTGTGGTGTTCCTGGCTCAAGCACCATGAGAAGCAAAACACACTTCGGTTGAGACGCCAACAGGGGAAGGAAAAGGGAAAAAGTTTCCACTTAGAGCAGTGCAGACAGGAGGGTGACACTGATGTCCGACAGTGAACCCTGCAAGTCCAGGATAAACCACACACAATGGATCATTGCGCCTTCCCTCAATATCAAATCAACTCCTTTTTAAATCTACGCCAGTCCTCCAAAGTTCTATTTCAAATGTGGAGACAATTGAGAGAATAACTGCCCATTGAGATACTCCATTGTAGAGTAAAACCAGAAAGTGCTTTTACTTCAAACATTCTCGGTGAGCTCTCGTGGTAACTAAGGCCGATAAAGATACAGACTGCCGTGTCTACAGATCGCCCGACGAGGGCAGCACAGCACATTTGTCATTGCAGTTTCCATTCTTTCAGTTCCCGAGCTGACCACCAGATGCCGCTGCAAGATCATTTTGTTCAACCACTCTTATGCACCTCAGGCGACAACGACGCTAATCTGAGTCAGACTATTAAAATATGATAATTCTACGCTTTTGTTGAGGATTTTGTGCAGCAGAACACACAAGAAATATACTTTGCTGAGGAAATAACTGGCCAATTAAGTGCGGTTGTTCAGCAGGCAATATTGTGCAAGTGTGTCAACAGATCAGGATGTCACGTCCTGTATCTTACATCTCATTACCAATTGGAACCGATTGCTTGCATTACATTGCATTTGCTGTGACAAAGTTGTGTACATTCATTGTATGGGAACTTCAAATCAATATATGAATGTGCAAGAATGCATGACATGAAAATTCACTCTCTCAAATGAACAAATTAAGAGAAACGTACTGTGCGGAGGTGAGGTAAGAACCTCTCTATGTCATTCATGTCTATGCCATCATCTTCCTCTAAGTTGGCTTTGTTGATCCTGAATGAAAGAAGAGAAAGACAACAAGCATTTATCTCAGAGAGGATAAATTACAATTACAAAAACACTCATACAAGGAGTGACATGAACATGCAAAGTAAAATCAATTTCAGAGTGTCATGCAGACATTTGACATGAGGGAGTATAGAGCGTGGGGTCTGAACGCATGGGTTGGGCCCGGAGAGGGTTGGGGTTAGGTGCCTTGCTCAGTGTCACCTCGGCAATGCTAATGAGGGAAACTGTTAGGCCACCAATCCGGCCATCATCCTTGGAGACAAAGTCTCCCACAGACTGAGCCATTGTGGCCATCAATGTGAGATAGCGAGTACTAGACATGCAGGGGCTTGAACTCTGACAAACCTCAATAATAAATGGGTAAATTAAATTTTTCTGGATTTCTGGATTCAAGGAACATGAAACAATAAAAAAAAAAACTGAAATAGAAAAAATTACATGACAAATATGAGACCACTTCTTACCCCTCTCTGGCAATCTGTGGCAGGTGCTTTGGCGTCCCTTGAAAGTGTTTCCGGTGAAAATGACTGAAGTCCAGTTTTTCCGGCTGTACATCCCAGCCTGCACCACTGCAACAAAAACATAGACAGTTCGATTTGTGTTACAGCTGTCCACTGAGGTGTCTTGTTTGCCCAAGGAGAACTAGAGAGCCATGTGAATGTTAACAGAAATGGACATGGTGTGTTTCTGTTCACGTACATGCACGCACGCACGCATACAGTGTATGTACGTGTGTATGTAGGTATGTATTTATGTATGTGTGTGTGTGTTTGTGTATGTGTGTGTGTGTATACATACAGTACATATCTATACATATACATACAGTACGTGCATACATACAAAGGATCTGCTGGTGTGGATGATCAGAAGTTTTAACTCACATCGTTTAAGTGTGCTCGGATATTCCGACGTGGCTGTAACTTGAGGAAGAGAAGCTGTTGCTATGGCAACCCTGCCTCTGTTACCATAGATTCACATCCGATTCCTGTCCTTTTATATCTCCTCTCCTCCAATTTGAGTTTTTCTATACATGTTCCATAAATGTTTGGGTCGGATGCGTGCATGTACACACATATCCACATTCATTCATTAAGCTGCCTTTGCGTAAGAAACCTGCAATTCTTACAGACCCAATGGTGGAGTAAAACGACCTTGTAGCTTTGCAATCCATTCTAATGAGGCCAAATGTAATATAAAAGTGGTGTCTCAGAGTAGCACACTGAAACTTAAGACAATTGTATTTTTTATTACGACTCATTATGCAGTTTTGCACTGGACTTGGTTAATTAAATTTTGATGAAATCAATTCAAATTAATTTCTCTCTCTCTTCTTCCCTCTCTCTCTCAACCCAACTGGTCAAGGCAGTTGGCCGCCCACCTGCAGCCCGGCCTGCCCAAGGTTTCCTCCATTTAATGGAGGTTTTTCTTCGCCACTGTTGCTACAGGGGGATATGTTGGGTCTCTGTGTGTTCATCTTATAGATTTTGAATGTTTACATGTTGAGGAGCACCGACTGCTCCATCTCGGAAAGCGCCTTGAGATAACTTCTCTTATGATTTGGTGCTATACAAATAAAATTGACTTGACTTGACTTGACTTTGGACAGTGACTTAGAGAGTTAATGACATCTTGAAACCATTTTCTTGAGCTGAAAAAACTCAGAGTCCAGGAGCAGTGAACAGTTGTTGCGGGGCTGAATCTTACGAAACAACACTTACCCATGTGAGTCCATGGTATTGGCAGCCCAAATGTCTGTCCCCAGAATGTCAAAGGTGCCATCTCTGTTTCCATTCTAAGGGAAACACAAAGACAACGATTACCACAACGACGATGTAGTAAAACTCTAAGACTCTGGAAAAGGACAAAGTTTACTTATTCGAACAAGACATTTTTAGAGGAAAAAATGAAGATACAGAGAGCTACTGCTATAAATTCAATATTGGCTCTATGTAAGAGATTAATATATTGTGACATAACAAGTAATCTCCATGATTGGCTATTAGATCAGAATCCGAACATTCAATTTGCCCCAGTGGAGACATTGAGTGGAGATTCTCAGTGAACAAGGCAATTTTTCAAGTACCACAATGTATGTTTTCACGTGCTTTTAGTCAGAAACAGAACCCAATATGCAAACACACAAAAGAACATATCCATAGTACCATGGTAGGGCCCTTGAAATGGCTATTTCTGCCCCTGCTGTCAGAGCGGGAGCCAGAGCCTGGTCTGGACCCTGAACTGGGCCTGGAATCAGTGCTGCCGTTACTGCTGTGTTCCCACTCATCCTGCAACAAATAATTTTTAACAGTCAGTCATGGCACATACGTGGCAAGATTCATGAGATAAAAATGAAATTTGATAAAACACAGTTACCAACACTTACTGAGTTAGTAGAATTGGGAAAAAAACATTTCATAGAAACATACATACAAAATAATTTTGTCAGTTACTGTAAATGGTGATGTCTGGCGCTATAGTTTGCGCTGAAGTTTATAATGCTGGCAAACTGGGAAATGAGCCCTAGCTCAAATGACAAATGGACACCTACTGGCTTGGACGAGCCTCTACCCCTTGAAGATGACCAGCTGCCGTCCTTTTTGTCGTTTGTCCACTGTAGGAGAAGTAGAGGAAGGGGAGTGCCAACAAAATGCAATCAACATCAAAACTCAGCATTGCAGTTGATCTGAAGTGTGTGACGATCGTGTAACAATTGGGCAATGGGGGTAAAATATAACCACAGAAAGGCATGCATTTTCAGCTACAAGGGAATTTCAGCAGATGTTTGGGAGTTAATTTGACTAGCATGACATCACTAGCCGACACCTGTCCTTGCAATTTGATTCACCCAAAACGAACGACCACCAACGCTCTCAAGCTGTTAGCCAAAGAAAGTGCGTCACTGCATCAGTAATGGGCAGCTAACCTGAGGCACTTTGACGCCATTGTCCAAATCCATGTCTCCATCTGCCTTGTCTCCCAGCAGCCCTTGCACTTGATACTCCAGCACGTAGCTGTCGATGAAGCGCTCCAGCTCTTCGATTTCTTGAGAGCGGGAGCTCCCAGCCTCAGACGATGCAGACGCCACAGAGGAGATCTCCATGGCAACCAGCTCAGCAATGAGAGGAAAGGGGGTGGGGGAAGGGGTGGGGATGGAGGTGGAGGTAGGGGAAGAGGGAGGAAAGTGACCTGTGTCGGGTAGAGAGAGGAAGATAAAGTAAGACAAGACTGAAAGCTTCAGCGAGTGAACAATCATATCTCTCCAAGGTGCATAGACATAAAAGGAGCCAAACCTTATCCATTTATATTCAAACTCCTTCACCCCAGAAAACAAGCAATTATTTTTTCTTCTTACGTCAGCCCTGTTCAAGCAAGGTGGAATGCTTAATCTCTCTCTCTCTCTCTCTCTCTGTGTGTGTCTCTCTCTCTATATCGGTCTGTCTGTTTATCCTGAATCTCTATTTCCCAGGCTTGCCCGACCACCTCTTCGCTACTGTGCCTGTGTGTCCTCTGTGTGTGTTTTGTGTGATCCGTTGATCCAAGGGTCACACTGAGGCAGCGACATTCCTGTCAGCCTGTTGCTAATAAGCTCTTCTCCATCCTGGCTTCATCACCAGGCATGCAAAAAAAGATTCATTTGAGTGGAACATGCAGCAGAACAGGATCTGCTGAGCCCAGGGGACTGACCAGGGGAGCCCTGAGTAGTTTTCAGCAAAAACACAGCATAAAGCCTTCATTCACAAGACAACAAATTCGCTGTTTTTTCTGTTCTATTGAATCTTTTAAATGATATTCGACAGACATATGTTTCACATTCTGCTCAATACCAGTCACCATGCTCTAATCAGACATGTTGCAAATATGTTGGATACATTTGCATCTGATAGCAGACCTTGCAGTGAGGGACGCATCCTCCACCTCAGCTCATTTACATGAGTTATTATTTAAACATGGAACCTGCCCCATAACTTCAGCCATGCCACTCCATTCCTACACCCCTCCCATTCCATCACTGGCAGGATGCTGATAGACAAATGTGACCAGAGCCACCACAAATTCTCTGTGAATATCTATAGTATACTATATGGAATATTTGGAAAAAGTGCCTCAAAGTAAAACCAGAGATTAGATGAGCAAAGTAAGTACACCTTGAACGTGACATAACTGGAAGAGGCTGATCGAAAAAAAAAGTGTTTGCATCTTTTAAAAGGATCATTTACATTCTTGAAACTCTCCAGTTTCTTTTGGAATAAACAGCACCAATTGTAGTTACTGTAGAAAAACAGCACATACGACCTAAAATATCTCAAGCATTGACCATAACAATGTTCCACTCTGCAAACAAATGTCCTTCCTCTGCCCTTCACACAAAGTATCAAGTTGCTGCATTCCAGCAAAAGTCGAGCCAATATTGAACTGATCATATGCACAACTTGCCTGCGTATCTCACAATTTACTTTATCTATCAGCGCAGAAGTAAGTGATGTGTGTACATTTCCGGTGGGAAACACAAGGTGGCCCTTTGTCAAACTGATGCTTAATGCGCATGTAGGCAGTGGCCGCGCCACTTCTACAAAGAAAGTTCTACAAAGTGCACTCTGTGTCAAAGTCCTCAGTGTAACCACTCTGTAATCACGCAAATGGCTGATATGGTGACAAGTGAATGTGTTCATATGCTTGATAATAGCAGCGACCAGTCGACAAGATGTGTTTTCCTTGAGGGTACAGGACAAAGGAGGATGACAAGAGGTCCACGGCACAAGGTTCATCTGAGCTGAACAACAAACAAATATGCACACATACATACAATGTGATTTATCACACACAAATGTATGCTCATCACTCACTACCACCGCTGACAGTGTCCTTAACAGAAAACCTTAAGCACCCTTTACAGGCGGGCTGTTAGGAGAGGAGACAGTCTGTTGGAGAAATACAACCAGGTGTGCATGTTATGTTTTTGTTGTAGCAATAGCCTCTCAGTACCGATCAAATGGATGCAGGCTTGCATTCATTGTGATCACACCGATCATCGACTCCTCTCTCCGCCTCGAACTACGTTGTCAGCTATGCTTCTCCCTGCCTCCCCACTCCTCCTTCTCCCACCGTCTCCCTATCACACTTCGTGCTAACCAGCTGTTCTAACAATAAACAGCTGCCACAGTCTGCCTGTTTCATCAGCATCCGTACACGACAGCACAACAACGTTAATCTCTGCCACCATTTAAAGATCTGACTGGAACACTCTCAGACATGGAGAGAGAGACATAGAGGAGAGAGAGGGGGAGATGTAGAGAGGGGAATGGGGGGAGATAGAGTGGGAGAGAAACACAGATTTACATTTTAACTAGTATTTGCCAGTGTGTTTGAGGTGCAAGTAAAAACTTCACGTTTGTGGTGGAAAATAAATTGCGACAAAGATCACACGGACTCTGAATGAAAGATCTGTGAATTGAAAAGGGCAAAGTACATTCTGTCAACTATTAAAAATGTGGTTCAATAGGTGACTATCATTCTTGGGATTTCTTTAATGTGCTGGATTGTCATCACTGACATTAGTTTTTCTTTGTTTGTTTTCATTTTCACAGCACTCATATGCCATACTTACAGACACTATTGTTCCATTTACATTGTCCAATCAGATATATAATGGAACCAATGTAATCAGCTGGTTCACCATATGAATGCAGTGGAATGTGCCAGACTGGATTGGATGTTCCGATGCGTTCTTTGCCCTGTGAAAATTCATTTGGCAGTTAATCGTATTACATACACGCAGCGTAATTCAATCTGACCTCAGTCAGTCAACATTCCCAAAATAAAGTTCAGTCAATAGAGCCTGCAAACAATGAGCAGGGGAGGATCAGCGAAACACTCTAAAGAAAGGCTGGGAGGAATACAACAGCAGCCTGGTGATGCTAGCCTGGCACTAATCATGTATTTAGATGGCCGTGATTAGCAGCATCATTTGGTTATGACACCACAAGAACGACGGGGCAATACTCACAAATACCTGTCTAATTAAACTACTTCTTTTGCACTTACAGTATATGGTCAATATTCATTCAAATTCATATGCAGAGTCTTCAAACTGGCTTCCAGCAGTAATTTGGCCATTGCACATGCCTAATAACACAATCACATGAGCCTCTGCAGTCCATCAGTTTGTTAAATTGTGTTGATTATACGCCTGGGGTGTAACATTAAACACAAAATAAATTCTATAAAACTGATGACAATTGTGTTGTAAATGAAGGCTAGTTCCCCTCATTCAACAGTGACGTACCACAACACAAGAATGTCCAAGAATGTGGGACAATTAGGACATGACTGTGTGTATCTATTCCATTACCATTCCAGAAGGCACTGTGCTGCCTGCAATTTGACATATATACAGTATATAAATATATATATACATGTGGATGGGGGCACTGATGCAATCTTCACGCCACCTAAATGCCTCACGCCACACATTCCATCGTGCAGTTTGTGCAAAACTGATTGGCTGAGCTGTGACAGCACAATAGAGGTTGACGGATACGACCAATAAGAGATTTGGCTTAATTTGTTCCAAATTGCATCCACTACTGCTGCAGCAGTATCAAAAGAGATGAAAAAGATGCTATCAAAAGACATTTAACAGTGGGACTGACAACATTAACAGGGCAAAAGGGCAGGTCTTTGCATTTCTACAGACGAATCTTATGTAATGCGTATTCTGTACTACTTTTTGTCAACACTGACATTGAACAGGGCATCAAGACAGATAGAGGAGAGGGTTGGCCTGAAATTACAACAATGGTCCTCCACCTCATACACAGCACACACCACAGAAAAAGGGTTGGGGAGGTCCAGAGTGCGTGTATATAACACACTTGTGACAATTGGTCGATTGTCTCCGCTACACAAATGGGCTGACCTTACGAGAGAGGATGACCGACGTGCGGTACTGTACTGTTGTTGCCGTAGAAGAGATGGCATTCTAGGCCAACAATGCTATTCTGTTTGAGCGCACGCACACACCGGATCCTGGCAAACAAGAGAGGGGTGAGCTATGCAGCCTGTGGGCTTTTCAACAAGGGGTAAGGGGTGGTACAAAGGCCTTGATGGGAGAGAGAAAAAAAAAAATTGGTGACAAAGGTTGAGCTGAAACTCGGCTGTGACCGTTACTGACTGTGAGGTCAACGCTTCATGATGGCATAACACACAGCTCGGGGAAACAAAGGCATTGCCATGAAAAGATCTCTGCAATGACAGTGTTAAAGCAGGAATGATCTTGTACGCTTCTGAGGTCAAAGGCTACAATCGTAATTTGGGGAGCCCTCAGGTATTCTGCTTTCACAAAACTGCCACACATTTTCCTGATTCATGACCTCATCTCCGACTGAGCTCCCACTCGCTCATCCACATTGGGATTCTGTGTGGTGGAGGTGGTTTAGATGTGTCATGTTGAAACCAGATGGTGTCCAATCCCACACACAGGCCAATGTCGAAGTGCCCTTGGGCACGATTAACCAGACTGCTCAGACTTCTTACTGAGCAGCTCACTGTCCCTCAAATGAGGCTGGGTCAGAGCAATCTCAAAAACAAAAATCCAGGTTCCATGGTGGTTCTGGTGAGGGAGCACACAGATACACAAAAGTGTTAGAACTCTGCAGTCTGAGTGACTTTTCTGCTGGCAGGTCCCACACACTACTTCGAATACTGTTGGATCAGCATTCAAAAGAACACTGGTACTGCTACATTGTCTCACACACACACAAACACACGCACACACGCACAACGCTGCTGGGTCAGTATTTGTCAACTCTACTGAACGATTGTTACTTCATGTCAAGCCACTTTATTGACCTCAGTGGGCCTGGGCGACCTCCCATTGACTGCTGTTTGACAGGAAAGATCTGCACAATGTATGGGATATAGATTGGTTTGACTCATCGACATTACCTGGGACCAGCAGATGTCCATCAAAAGCCTCAACACAGCCCTCCCTCACAAAAGTAAAGTAATCGCAATGGCTTGGGAATTTTGGGTTGACCAAAACTGTGCTAATACAGATACTGCATGTTTGATTCTTAAATGAGATATCTCATCCTTTCAGATTGAGCGAATGACTTCTCAATCTACAAATAAGAAAACAGCACCCTGTGTTTTGATTAGCCTGGACAGGTTTCCCCAAAGAGACAGAAAGCAAATGCTGGCATGTTTCATGCTGACAAAATTTAATTGAATCGAACTGAGTTGAATTTAATTGAATTAAATCAAGGACAGTCACACAATGACATGATGCCTGGGCCCACTTTGTGACGTGCACACATGAATTGGCATGATGCTTCATAATGGTGCAACTGTGCACGAAAATGGTGCATAATGCTGCAAAATTCCACTTGAATTAGACAATGGCAGATCCCAAAATCAGCCATTCCCCATTATGACTTAGTTTCTTTTGCGTCACGTCAGATTACAAAAATGATCTCAATGCAAAGACAAAGCTACTGGCATGAGGACATGATCGATATCTTAGAAAAATTTCCAAATGAGAAGGCATCCAAAGCAAGACAGCAGGATTTGTCTAGCTAATTCTAGAATTAGCTAAATGTTCATCACTGCAGGCCAATAATGTTGCCCCGACCCATTTTGTTCCTGACCTGCAGGAATGTCAGGAATGTTGTGGGTAAACTGAACACATACCTGAAGACTGTCAGAGGAGTGCAGTGTGGCAGGCTAAGTGGTTTTGCGTCTTAATGACTTGGAAAACAGTAGTTACAGACATGGAGTCAGCACCTGCACACTGCCATGCAGACCTACAATGACTCACAACGTTGGACTCCTGTATCGTTATGTAGATTTTGATTAACATTTGTTAAGGTCATACCCTTGACTCAGTCAACAAAAACATGTCATAAGACACAAAGAAAGATTTACTGCAAGTACTGAGGTAGAAAGATGCAGCTGTTGGCGCTCATGTTCACATTTGGAGAGGTGAACAGTCAACTTTGTTGTGCAATCACTTTCCTCATGAACAAGAAATAAGGTTCTTTACATTACAGACTGAAAGTTCCAGTCTGTCAACTAGTCACAAGATCGTGGACCTGTTATGTATGTGAGCCATGGGATCTCTGTGTTGAAGGTGTGCCACCTCAGGGACAGGCAGAAGCACTGATTCCCCCCTCCCCGTTCTGGCGGGGGTAAACAGCTGAGACAGGGCCAGATCAGCAAGGTCTGCAGCAACCTCTGTCACTTTCTAGGGAAACAACCTACAACTCCGTGATTTTGGCAGCGGCTCCAGCCAACTGCATGTAAACTTCAATGACAGACAGCGAGCTGATCACAAAGACCACCGCTGCGATTCCATTAAATCCCACAACTTTGCTATCTCACACTTCCATAACCACGCCCAATGGAGCTGGAGCGTTGTGTCTGTTGACTGAACAGTGTGATCTGATGTTAAGAACAGCTATCCCGAACCGAATGTCAAACCAAAACAACAACATCTGGAAAGATCAATGGAGAGAATCTCCCACGCCCCAATGCGTCTGCCCACGTCTCGCCGGTAACAAAGATGACGCAAGCTTTGCGGCTAACCAGCTAATGTTAGCAAAGTACAGCAAATAACAGGCTACTGGATAAATGATTTAAAGCACCCCAGGTCCGCGGCGGCTTATCGACAGGTCTGCCCGCTCGTGTCAAACCAGAGCCGGGACATTAGCAGCGACAACTCGTTGCAAAATCTGCATCGTTAAACGGGGCTCTTATTCGGTTACCGCTGCTGTGGCTAATCATAACTGTACCACAAACACGTCCAATGGTCTTAGAATGAGTTAAAGCCTCACCCGAAGTAAGATTCCAACCCCAGGTGAAGCCGGGAGCGCCTCCTGGGATTAAATTCACCGTGTCATGGGTGTGTTAGTGTGGGCAGAAATGGGGGAAGAGGATTATCGGCTGGTATCTCCACCGTCCCACACTGAGGAGAAGGGGAATGCAGGAATGTGACGTATGGTCCGGTCTGCTGGCAGCGCTGACACGTGCAACCCCAGAGTGCAGCATTGTGGGAAATGTAGTGCTTGTGGCATATTGACGCTCTAACAGTATCGCGTTGATTCACTCGGGTGCAAACCTACATCTCGCCATTATAACTCTGTCGTCTTTAGTCATTTTATTAAAAATGTCAGCATGCCTCCGCAATATAGAAGTCGTATATGTCAAATTGTAATAGCAATTAAAGCAGCCACGAGATGGTCACGTCTTGTAGCCATAGATACATTTGCAGATCACCAAAAATATGACTGCCATACCACAGCCACATCTTAAAACGACTACCCCTGATACCCCCTGAAAACAATGCTACTGTTCGCCGAAGGCAAAGGGGGGAGGAGGTTGGATGCAGAAACTGAAAAGGAGAAAAAAGCAAAGGATGAAATGGCAGCATTGTCAACGCTCATTTCCTGAAGAAGGGAGGGCAAAGGGTGAGTTCTGTGAGTGGAGGAGATTGCACATAGGTAGATTATATTCTACCTCTCTCTCTCTAAATGGTTGAAGCTGAGGAAAGAATGTGGCCATGATTTTAGGAAGGTAGCAGGTGTTGGAGAAGTATGATGAAGAAGTTTGGAGAGGGTTCGAAAGAGGTGCACTGTCTTTGCGGACCAGCAGAAAGCGAATGACAGGGTGCAGGACGTCAGGAGTGGCACTGACATGGATGAGGTGTGCGGTCTGAGAGATAGACGGGTTCAGTGTCAGAGTGGGGCTGCACGAGGGACCAGCCCTGAGCCCCTTCTTATTAGCAACGGTGGTGAACAGATTGATGGATGATGTTAGACCGGGGTCTCTTCGGACAGTGACGTTTTCAGGGGGAGCAGAATGTTTGATGCACAGGGAGGATGAGCCCTTCCCTACTCATGAAAGTTTGCACCTCTCCCAGACATACAGCAAAGCTGTCCAGCGCCTCTCCTCTGGACAGCCACCTGATCATTAATCTATTTTCCCAAGTCAAAAGGAAGATGCAGTACAAGGCAGAAAGAGCCACATCTGGTTGCCAACACCTGGACTAGATGGAGAGGCACACTTTCCAAGACAAGAGTGAGACCTGTCGTGATGTTTGGCAGAGATGAAGATGCTGAGGCTTTCTCTGGGACTAACCAGGTCATACAGGATTAAAAATGAGACTATCAGAACAAGGTGGACCGACTTATGAATAGGGTCAGAGAGGCAAGATTGAGATGGTTGCATCTGGGTGGTTTGGTGCAGAGGAGAAATAATGGATGTATTGCACCCAGGATGTTGGAGATGGAGCGGTCTGATAGAGGGAAAAGAGGAAGACCACAGAGAACATTTATGGATGCAGTTAAGGAAGACATGAGGTCAATGGGTGTTTTAGTCGATGATTTGAAGGACGGGAGTAGGTGGAGAACATGATCTGTTGAGCCGACACCTGAAGGGAGTGGCTGTAAGAGAAAGACAGTACTTTAAGAATGCTAACATCAGGAAGAATAACAACAACAACAGCAAAAACAATGTCACTGCACAACTTTCAAAAAATTCTTCATTAAAACATCAGTCTTGCAGAAGAGGGTTTAAAGGTGTTTTTTTTTTTATAATGTTAGCATCCTTTCACATCTTACACATTTTTGTAGAGACAGGATAATGTGTAAAACACGAATATAATGTCTCTTCCCTAATTACAAGAGATGGAACAGTTGTATTCGATTAAATTGTTGTTGTATAGACAGGAGGGGTTTACAAAATTAAACACCAATAAACGATTTGCAAAAAGAAATGCTTTTAATTGTACTAGCTCGCTAATTGCAGTTTCCCTTGTTAACACCTCTTCACTAAAAGCCTCAGACGTTAGGCCTACCTGCACCAAAGGTGAAAAACATTCTCCGCTCTCAGGACCACTTTTCAGCATCTATACCACTGTCATTGAACCTTGGATCTTGGCTAACACTGCATTTTATATCTTGGATAAATATTTTCCCTTAGCTAAACCCTGTCTGTGTCCAAACAGCAGCATTTTTTCAAACTTATCTTGCCCCCTTGTGGGCAGTAAGAAACCTACATGGGGAGCGGCTGAGGCAGCTGAGGCCTTGAGGCCTGCTCTGATTCGTTATGCTGCCTCTGAAACACGCTTAAGCATGTCTGTGTACACATGTAAGCAAACATGGTGACAGCACTGCAGAACACCACATGGTATGACTATATCTAACTGTAAAAGATAAAGATCAGCAAACAGCTGGGCGGAAAATCTCATTTCCCTCACTTCTCTGAGTGGCCTCCCAATATTTCAGCCATCACAGTCAGAAGGAAATTCACTACCGTGGCGTTGTGGAGGATGCAGCAGGTTCACTACACCCACGCTGAAAGCCCCTTCTTCAAGTCCATCTCCGCTCCCTTTTCCTCCATCACTAAGATGATTGCCAGTCATTAGCTTGCCTATCATTACCCTGCTGTTCTCCTCACAAAACCAGATCACCATGTCCACTTAACCCCTTTGTCAGATGAGTGCTTTGCATGTTTTTTCACCTGTAGCCTCTACTCTATGCTTTTTGATTTGAATGTTGTGTCATCAAAACTAAGTGAAAAAGAAAAACGAGAGGAATCTCTAAAGTACAGGGAAGGATATAACCATGGCAACCACTCCTTTTCTTATATATCTTATATCTCACACAGCATTGGCTCCTTATAAACAGAATTTGAGGCTATGAGAGGCTCCAAGTTACAAAACATGGTTAGACTGAAAGTCGTTTGCAAGGTTGCCAAGGAAACCATAATGTTGACCAACTATATAATTTTACCAGTCTAAAAATGTCAACACTTCTTGCAGGCAGTACTTCGGCTTTCAGAGAAACTAATCCATTTGGGAAAAGTAGGAACTAGCAGCCACAATTTTCACGCAAAAGAAAAATTCACTCATCTTCCTTGGGATACAAATGTCATCAGATGAGATTTAAAGCCGCAATTGAGGCGAAAGCAGGTTGAGTAGAAGGAGTTACGGCTGATAATTGTGATATTTGACATAGATAAAGGCTTGCATGGTCACAAACATACTCCTTTTGTGTACAATCCAATAGTTGGTCAATGTGCGGACGTACAACAAGAAGACACAAATTGGCGGCAATCCTCAGGTCGTCCTTTGCCGAAGCCGAGTGCTTACCAGAGGGATGGTACCAAGGCACCAATTAGCAGCGGGGAGGGCACATGATGATATTTCCGTGTGCTTGTGGCCTGGGCTGCTTCGTCTGTGTGTGTTATAAAAGGCAAAACCATAAACATGGAATTAGACTGTATAGGCCCCAGTTCAGGCTGTTTAGGTCACAGACTCTCCCCTCTTGTGGCTTGTGAAAGCAACAGTGCGATATAAACAACACCGGCCAGTACGCTGTCATTAAAGGACGTGGTGGCTCCACAGCTGGGGTGAGGGTCCTCACATGGGCTTCTTTAAGCCAATCATCCCGATTCATCCTGGTTCTTTGTGGATTTGATCTCTCTGTCTTGGGTGACATCAGGTGTGAGTGAGATCTCCATCAATCTGAGGCAGATTACATGAAACCGTGAGGGTAGAAGTGACCTTGTTACTGTGCCGGTAACACAGATTGTTTTGCCGGTGTGGCGAGAAAAATAAAAGCTTCCTTACCAGCAGGTGGGGGCAACAGACAAATCATTCCACGCAGTCTGGCCAAAATGTTCAGCCAGTCAAAACTCGACTGTGAACCTCGGCAAATTGTGTGTAAGAGCGGACGAGTGTGTCGTCAGAAACAACTGTTCGCCCAACCCAATACTCTTGCTGTATTTTCTTACCTCTGAACTGAATGTAGCATAAATACTTATTATTTAGCAACCTCTGCAGCTCACCTATTTCTAACTTGCTACCAGCACATCTGCATTTTCTAGGTAACTATTACACTTTTTACTGCACTTTAACAAGTAAATAAACTCAGTCAGTCAAGAATGTCGGGTCTGTGTCTCAATGCTGATACAGCACAACACATTTTAAGTATTATTAGACTTGGAAATCTCAGAATCTGCATTAATGATGCTCAAATTGCTATTTTGAATTTAGAATGCAAAATGTTTTGCTTGTATGAGTGTATTGGAGGCACTCTGGGTGGGG
>OMPJ01007758.1:19566-33785 GCA_900312935.1 Carapus acus | reverse complement strand
ATCCAGTTTGTTGTTGTCTGAGTGATATGCAATGTCATTATTTCTGTGGTGCATTTGATGAGCATGATGTTGTGTGTAGGCACAAGTGTGTGCATCTATGTATATATGTATATACTGTAAGTGTGTGCATCTGTGTGTGTGTGTGTGTGTGTGTGTGTGTGGGCCATGTGTGTGTGTGTGTGTGTGTGATTGAGAGATTGACGTCCCACACACACACATACACACACACACACATATATATATTCTGTATATATACAGTATATACACACAGACAGATACACAAGCTTATATACATATATAAATACAGTATACACAGATGTGAGAGAGAGAGAGAGAGAAAGAGAGAGAGAGAGAGAGGGAGAGAGAGAGAGAGATGGGAATTCTTAATAAATTTGGAGCTTAAGGTGACCCTTCTGATTGTGGTACATTGTTGAACGGAGTCCTGTAGCGTAGTCCCCTGTTTCCCTCACTCTCTCTTCAACACCTTATGTGTTTGAATCGGAATTGGTAGGCAAATGTAATTGTAGCTTACTTGGATGAGCTCTGTTGTAAGCATTGATTACAGACACTCTCAGATGAAGTTTTTGAGTGGCAGAAGTCGGAACCTCCTGCATGTAGCAATTACTTTGTCATTTGGCTGTCCAGATAGACATGTCTATGCACGGTAATTATACCAAGAAGGGCTCTGCTAATCCTCCAGGGAATTTGCACTGACTTCCCTAATCTCTTTCCCGCACTCTACCTGACTGGCTCTTTGGTTAGAATACATCTTGTTTCAGGCAGCAGGGGTTGTTAGTCCCTCAAAATCAGCATCATCCTATGAGTGACAACAAATCTGCTGATCAGATCCTGTAGGGCCCTAAGATTTTGAAATGGCTAAGATAGGGGAGATGAGCAGGCAAGGCAATAGCAGAGAAGACAGTGGAAAAAGAGAGCAATTATAGAGGTATATTCAGATGAAAAAACAAATATTGAAGATGTCACTGTCAAATTTGTGATCCTCCAACAGGAATAGTGTTGGTATTTGCCTAACCTACTATGTGTTGTTGGAAAATGTCTGGCATCATCTTAATGTGAATTTTCACATTTTGCAAATTTGACATTTTTTCCATTCAAATGAAGAGTTTCGATGTTATCTGCTCTTCATCCTTGTGAGCTTGTACTTGTGGTTGAACCTGTGCAGTTGAGATTTAGGTAAGTCTACTTGCCAACATGTTCAATAACAAGTCAATATGACATGTGACAAAGAAGTCTTTAATCTAACAATATGAAGAAATGGAATTAATATCTATGGGTGTGTTTCCTGTGACTTTCTTAGCACATGCATGTTAAGCCAGATATAGATGTTGTCTTTTGTAGTTAACGGGAAACTTCCTTTGTGTAAACATCTGCTTTGGCAAAAAATTTTCAGGGCAATATGACTATTTTTTGTGCAATGTTGGCGATTATCAGTAATTGAATATAAAGAGAGAAAGTCTAAACTTGACAATTGCCCTTGTTCTTCCTACCCTGTTGTGATTTGTGTATGTTCTACCGGGCTGCTGCACTGCTATATTTGACCTGCCTTTGTCTGTTACTGGTGAGTCCTCTAAAACCACACATTAATGTCTCCAAATCTCTTAAATTTTAAAAGCAAAATCTTGGCAACCCCCTTTCTCATTTATAGTCTCATGTCCCCATTTAATATACAGCGTCTCTGTGGTTGTTTAAGAAACTATGGTGACAGTGGGGACTGGTCTCATGTATCATTGTCTGACTCAAAAAATATTTTTCCTCTGAGAGGAAAAAAGTCACATCAATGTCTCCCAATCCCTCAAATTACAAAAATTTACAGTCTGTATTTTGGAGAGGTATAGAATAGAATTTCACAAGTTGCAACTTGCACTCCTCTTTAGTTCTATTTTGGTCTTCTTGCTTGCTTCTGGTCTCAAAACTTAATGCGGCTTTAATCTGTAAACCCATTAGTTGAGTTTTTGTAATCCCAGGACTAGTTTGAGGAATCTCTTCTCACAGACAGACAAAGCAGAAGAAACACATTAATTGGCGAGGCAGAGCTGCATTGATCAATGTGCAAATCATTACTGCCAAGTTCTCCTGCATAGATTGCGTTGGGATGAAATGGCCTTTAACGTTTATAATTCAATGTTAGTGAGAGTATAATAATCTCCACCATCATGACTCACAATTGAGAGATTGACGTCGAAAATCATGAAAAATTATTGATCATCTCAACAATAAATTGAAGGCATACCTGTCCATGAGTCAATCTCCCCCCTGGAGGGAGCTACAACGCCACAGCAACCCTGCCACATTTACAAAGAACCCGCCTCCCCAATACAAATTGATAGAATATTTGACCAATCATATTTGTGGATTGGATACAGTCTGAGCCAGTCGCAGCCACTAGAAAGATGTATCTACTTGTAATAGGTGGGATATTGGTTGATGGTTACTTCGACTACAAACTCCGAGTAGTGTCCGAGCATGTGTGGATAGTGATTAAGAGTTTATGAGCTTGCAAAATCGGACAGTAGCGTGAATCCTCCTTAGACAAGGACTCCTCTTAACATCGTCGGATATCTAGAGGTACTGGAATTCATTCATTTTACATCATGTCATGTGGCTAATCCAACGTTGTTCAGATATTCTACACCCTTTCAATGCGTCTCTGCTTAATTTTACAGAATGGAATCAGGCATCTTTATTTTCTCAGAACCGCTAGCTAGAGTTGAACTCATACGTGCAGTAGCACATTTCTCAGCTCCCTTTCCCCTACGCCACTGTTTACTACCCTTCGCATCACCTTTATCTGTCCTCATCTGCTAGCGCCGGCCTACATCTCATGATTAGCGGATAACGCGGTTAGCATAAAACAGCTACTCTCTAGCACGTCATCATGAGTGTACCAGATGTTAGCGTATTCCTTATTATATGCAAGACATCATCGAACATTTTGTCTATGCCGGTGTGTTAAAGCTATAGCGACATTTTCACCCAAGCAGGACAGCCAACATGTCTATTCATCAGAAATGACATTAGTACATGGCGTTTTCCTGCAATGATTCACATGCATCATTCACTTGTATGCAGAGTATGCAGTTATGTTGTGTTTGTAATTAATTGATTTACTTTGTTATTAAGTGGTAACAAGATGTTTGTGTCCACCCCGATTCAGTGAATGAAAAAGATGCTGGTTTGGTAAATACGGAACTGCAAATCATTTTTTCTCTTCTTTTATTTATTTATTTTTACATTTTATTCTTTGATCAGTTGCTTGACATTTTGCCCTCGACCTCCACATGTTTTTTTGTGGCACAAGTTTTACAGCAGAAGCCAACCAGGCACAACCCTTACCATCTACTTGCACTCAAAACCGTCACAAGAGCTATGATGACACTGGCAAGTTAATTTCTCATGGTATTGTGTAAAAGTTAAATAATCTGATTAATTGATGTGGTTTAAAATTACTTATGTGCTTGATTAGCATATGAATTTAAGTAAAACCGCATTGTTAATCAGAAGGGATCACAGGGTTTCACAGCTTCAATTCTTCTGGGATGGCTGTCCACAATTTTCAGAGGTGTGTTTATGGGAATTTTTGACCATTCTTCCAGAGGAGTATTTGGTCACACACTGATGTTAGACCAGAAGGTCTGGCTCTAAAGTCTCTGCTGTGATTCATTTGGAGGATGTTCTATTGGATCGAGGTCACAACCATGTGCTGGCCAGTGAAACTCATCCACACCAAACTCTTTCACCCATGTCTGGACAGGCCTTGCTCTTTGCATTATTGCACAGCGGTGTTGGAAGAGGAGGGTACCATCTCCAATGACATTGTCCATGCTGAAGCATTCAGAGCTCCCCTTACTGAAACTAAGGGCCCAAGCCCGGCACCAGTCATCAGCTATAAACACCATTATCATTACTGTTAGACAGGAACTATACTCCTGTCAATGACAAATACCACGCTTGTCCATTGCCAGATAAAGAGGCAGGAACTCTTTGATACTTCAGAATACAGTACCTAGAGATTTTGGAAAATACCATGCTCCCAACTTTATTGACATCATCTCTTATAAGTTCATACTCAACTCAAGGCAGGTGAGCCAATACTTTCGCCTAAGTAGTGCATCGTTAAGATTTGTGTTATAGTGCAAGACAATGCAATCCTATTTCCTACATGAGATAGAGAGAGAGTGATCACCTGGCGACATGAATGCTTTAGCTTCTGTGCTTATGCATGAAGTAGCCTTGCGCAGTCTATACAATCCAAAAATTTGGACTAGGTGCAACGTTTTCTCACACTTTGATCCCTGTGGCTTTTACACTGGTGCGTCTTATTTATAGATTTTTACTGGCAAACAGCCACCGCGGGGGAAATGTAGCAGGAAGTGCAAAAGTCAGTCAGACTTGTGGATCAGGCACTGAAGAGGACTCTACAGGTAGTTTTGATGTGGATTTTTTGACTCATGACCACACCCATGTCACAACAAACGAAGAAATGTACATGATGCAGCTTTCAAGGTAAAGGCAATCTAAACTGTCCATCAAAGGGGGAAACAGAGCGACTGCGTGCAAGCTTGATATCAATTAATCATTGGTGAGACGTTTGAGGCGGCAGCGGGAAGAACTACTGTTAGTCTATGAAAAAAGATGACAAAGACTTACAGAGGACATTAAAGCAGATGGCATGTTACTTTTATGTTGTGCTAATGCTTTACTGCCAGTTTTCAGAAACAGTTTGGAAGAAAAACACATCTTAGATTAAAACTTTGCTTGAAAATTGTTCCGTGTACAGTCCTTCTAAGCAAATATCTCATGTTATATCTCATGTTACAACATGAAAACCTGCTGCTTTTATTCAGATGTGTCTTATATATGTAGAAATTTGATTTTAATCTCAAATTGATATGATGCATCTCATATTCAGGTGTGCTCTATCATCCAGGTATTTCAGTAATCATATCATATTGGTTGTGGGCATGTTGCTGGGATGGCCTCTACTAGTTCATTATAAATCACGCACCTGGATATTTTCAAATTAATGAAATATATTGAGTGCATGGATTAGAGATGAAGATGCATTATTTGCAGGAAGTAGTTGAATTGAACAAGATTGGAAACGATCAGGTAATCTAATCCCAACCCAAAGGAACAGCGTAAGTGGAGTAGTTTGGAGATAAGGTCACACAGGTTGGGCTATGTGCAGAGGTTCTTTCCAGCAGTAAAGCAATAGACTGGTGTTTGACATCATCACAACATTACTCAGAAACATGCAGAATACGTGAACTGACGTTATCCTTTGCATCACCAAAGTGCTCTGTATGCACTAACGCCTGTCCTCATCTTGTGATTAGCATAAAAAAGTTTTTTTTACATCTTGTCATCATTAAATTACAATAAGTTTGTGTATTCCCAAGATAAAGCTGAGACATTTTCAACATTGTAATAGTGTGGGTGAGTTTAAATTGTACAGTAGAAATATGATTAAAATTCTTGACAGACCTGTGCAAACACTCATCTCCACCTTTTAAGTTAAGTCTAAACATTGTTATAAACAAAGTTGGTGTGCTCGCCTGTCTTAACGCAGTCGGCTGTGAGTCGTCAGCGAGGGCCAGGAGGGGTTCCATTGTCTCAATGACATCGCTGACAGCGGTCATCAGCTGTCGTAAGAGGTCCATGTGTGGCGTCTGCAGACCACATAAAGTTGGATCATGGCACACCGCGACACAGGGGTCTGGAAAGACTGTTTTAGAGGATGTGGTGTGCTGTCGTAACAAGATTTTAGAAAAATGTTTGCCCAAATAAAGCTCAGTATGTTTGTGCCACTACTAATTGCAGTCTGTCCTCTGGTGTGCTCATTGGTTAACTTGAACATGCAGTATGACCTCTGCTTAATAAACCTGGCCTTGTCAGCTCCATGTTGGCCATTTATAGGACAGTTTAGAAGCTTCCTTTTCTCCAAAGATTTTAGAGGGGATTTTCTTTACACAATTACATTGTCATTTTTTGATGAAAATGGCACAGTCGGGATTTTTCAGTCACACTTTAAAGACCTCCATAGCACAGAATCAGCATCATCAAAAGTCAGGAATGATTGATACCTTCTTGGCATGTGATTCTAATAACCAAGTTTTTTTTGTGTTGCTTGACCCAAGTTCTGCCTTTGACACAGTGAAATGACACAAATTTTTAATATCTCGTTTGAATCAGCATTTGTGACACAGTGCTTAATTGCCTCATGTCTTATCTGGCAGATAGGTCCTTCTCTGTCAGGATTTCAGACATGGAATCATTGTGTGCTCCTCTTGTCATGTGGGGTCCCTCAGGTTTCAACTTAAGGGCCACTGCTTTTTTCATTTTATTTACTGCCTTGGGGTTCCATCCTAACAAGCCATGAAATTGCATTCCACTCAACGAAGTAGTTGTTGAAAGCATCACTTGAGGTTCTGTCAAGAAAATTCCATAAAGTGAATTGGAAGATCACCCAATAGTTTTTTTTAAATAAGAAAAGGTTATTTTAGAGTTCCCCCTTGCACTATTCAATGCAGCATTGAAAAAGTCAGCTTTAGATTTTCTTATTTCTCCCACTACCCGATTACTCAACGAAATAAATTGGTGTCTGTCGTGTCCAAACTTGATTGACAACTTCTACGAGTGATTAAATTCTTTCATGAGTTTCAAAATAGATTTATCAACACCTCAAGGTGATTATCAAGCAACAATGACCGACGACAAGGGCATTATTGCGCGTATTACGCGGCTTAAAACATAAATGAATAATACAGTGGTCAGAAATAATTCACAACAAGGCTGCTTTCATTTTTCTGCAATAGTGTAGGCTACGGTACTTTCGTCTGCGCAAGAAAATAGTGCCGTAACGGCGACAGGTACTCTGCTTTTACATTCGGGGGGGATGCGCGCGGCAAATTTTTTCGCTCGGCCGCGGGTTGTCGACGGATGAGGGCGGGGCAGCACGTGACTACTTTCGACGCGGCACACCTAACGACCGGTCAAAAAACACTGGCTTAGATGACGCACAGAGCTTTCCTCTACTCCTCTCCCTCACTCTCCTCTCTCTTTCCGCCTCACTTGCCTCCATCATTCACCTGCATCTGTGTCTCATTAATGCATGTTACTAATTGGGCTTCTTCCCCGGAGTCTTTTTCTTGTGCTTCATCAGCCCGCAGCTAGAACACAATTAGTGATGACGGACCCCTAAACATTTGGGTCCTGCCGTGCACTTGCTGCTAAGCATCCCTCCACCTCTCTCTCTCTGTCTCTCTGTCTTTCTGTCTCTCTCTCTCTCTCTCTCTCTCATCTGAAAATAAAATCTTGACATTTCTGTATCAAAAATAGAAAAATAAAGAACATGTAAACTTAAATAAATATTGTCAAAGACCTGACAACATCTGATGATAAAACAGCAGCAATATGATAGCTCATTGTCCATTAGTGGGAAGAAAGTTGAAAAAACAAAACAAAAACATGTACTGTATCAGAATCCAAAGTAAAGTGCATATAAACTGTCTAACATCTCTCTCTCTTAAATTGTAATATACTTAAACATTTTTTGAGCAGTCATATCTGAACCATGTTTTTTCTGGTCACGTTTGTGGTCATATACTAATAGTAAACACATATTAATAGTATGTGACCAGAAATGAAAGAACAAAACGGAAAAAAACTAAAATCTATATAAGCACACTTTGTATGATACTAAGTGTGCACTTGAAGATTTTTGGCCGTAGGGCATTACAGATAAACACGGCCACAGATTCTGTAATCTTTTGGGCTCGGACAGAGTTTGGCGTCAAGTCGGCCTTGTTGTGCATCCAAAGTTACAACTGCGGGTTGTTGAGCAGCGGTGGCTTGCTGTTGGTTTAAGTGATTTCGCAAATTTATCGTGTTACTCTTGTAGCTCGGTTCAGCTTGACTCAAGTTACACACCACTTTGCTTTTGTTCCCTGTTTAAGTGGGAACTGGAAGTAATTCCAGACATCGGAACTCTTTCCACCGCTTGCCATTTTGTGGTTGCGGACGCCTGCATCTTCCATACATAAAACGCGATTCAGAAGTTGTTGCGCCAGGGGGTGAATCGATTCAGCGGTAGTGCTGAATCGATATCGAATCGAAGGGGAGATAATTTCGATGCATTGATTCTTCGATATTTTTTCCCACCCCTACTTAAGTACCGATAAGTAGTACTTAATACAGATATTTATAATGTATATATTGTGTGTTTATATTCGTATATAGAAACTCTCATCTTCTTCCTTCTTTTCTTTCTCTATCTACTTACACCGAAATGCAGCACCTTAGTTTCATTACTCAATTCAATTGCTGTAATGACAATAAAAGACTCCTGATTCCTGATTCCTTATAGACTCTGAGTGTTTGCATGTTGAGGATCTCTTCTGGCTCCACCTTGGAAAGCGTCTTTAGATAATCTCTACTAAGATTTGGTGCCATACAAATGAAATTGACTTGACTTGACCTGACCCCTTGTTAACACCTCTTATCCAAGATTGAGATTTTCAGCTTTTCAAAAAAATCCACATTTGAAGAAGGAGGCCTATAAATAACAATAAGAATTAATGTTGCACCGATTCCAATACTAGTATCGGGAGGGACCCGATACAGCACTAAAACGCTAGCATTGGTATAGGCGAGTTCTAGCAAATAAAGCGCCAGTGCCATTCACCGATACTAGTACAGGCCTTGTCTTTCTCTAGCTCGATGCTCACTGCTGTGATAACACATGCTCAGTGCATGCTGAGCCAAGCTACTGGCCAGGAGCAGATGCTCTTAACCAATCGGGGGCAGCTTTCTCACGTTAAGGAAAAACAAACCAGCATGCTGCAGGAGAGAAAATGTTGGTAACTTGGAAATATTTCAACATTGAAACTCTAGCGAGTACAACAGCAACATGCAAGATTTGCAGTGCGAATGTTTCGAGTGTATGGTAGGCAGAAGCGAAAGCATTGATAGTATTTTTTTAAAGTAACTCCTTTCCTTTTTTCTATTTTTTGTGGAATACAGATACAACATCCAGCAATCTCCACGTATTTTGAGTTTAAGACCCTGTTGTAAAAGGCACATATGATCTCTGACATACAGATTCGAACAGCCTCAATGTGCAGATTCAATTCAGTCCATACTTTCCACATTCATGGCTCGTACACTGTACAACTTTCACACACTATACAGCTGTACAGTGTCGACTTTAACAGTGAAAGCATTGTGACTTGAAATTTGACTGTGTGATATGTGTTGTGAAGTACCCGTTTCTGAGATTTGGCGATGTGTAATGTTGCATACAGTGTGAGTGTCTCATAGTCATCAACTACCAGAAACCAGCATTGATGTCTGCCACTCACCTCCTTTTATTGTCTTTGGTAGGCATTGCAGTAAAAGCTTTTGCAATATTGTATTTAAAAGAAAACATCATAGCTATTTGGTCAGCAAATTAGTTAAAGGATTCAGTCAGTGTGTACAGCACATTGATTCGTTGAGTTTCGCCGTCTCGTCTCCTTTGTATTTGTATGAACCAATATCTTACCAGCATCACTGCATCACTCATATTCTACCGATGTCTTAAACAGTGGGCCCTCTGTTAAAACAACTAATTAGGGGTCTTAATTGCCTGTCCTGGTGGAAACTTCTCATTATACTCTGTGCTTTGAAACTAACATCTCACTCTACCAGAATGAACGTTTCACCCCTACATTTATCTGTGCCATCATACAGACACTTTGCATTTCATTGTGTATTTTCTGTTTTTATTAGTAACATATTATCTGTTTATAATAATCTGACCGAAGAGTAGAAAACATGTGACTTTCTATGATCTGACAAGTTTTGTGTGCTTTGCACTGTTGTCACTGTGTGTGTGAGCAACATACAACGCCTCATTTATACTAATAGACCTCGTTGGGTTTGGGTAGAGACAGAGAGGAGAGAGATAGGGTGCATTGGCAGAGGTGGGCATGTACACTTTGTGAACATGGAGCAACAAATGGAGAGGTAACTGAAAAAAAATCCACACATAGAGCGAGAGAGGGGAGGGAGGCCCTTGTGAAAGTTTACCAGGAAAGATAGGTGTGATATTACTTAACCTTCAAACTATGGAGCGCACGTGTACATAAGCATAAAATGAAAAGAAAATAGACTTTTCACACATACTATATAAGCCGCACCTGAATATATGGCACAGCTTTCCATGTTCTGATGTGAGATATTTACACAGAATGACGATACAACAAAGATTTTTGCATACGCGGTTTAAATTTCAGGCGTCCCTTTTTTTCCGTTGCCTGACGTTGCCTGAATATCGTCAGTACGGCATAAACAAAACACGACAATAACAGTTCTGGTTAGAAGATAAAACACCACTCAAACATAACAGTAACATGCCTGGTTAGAAGACTGGTTGAAAACTCAAATGCAATATTTGGGCCATTACCAATGCAGATGGAGACAGTAAGGGGACAAAGCTACTGAGTCAGAGAGTGAACGGAGAGTGAACTCAAGAAAGGATGTTTAGAGGGCAATGTGACTGCCAACAGCTTCATAGCACTGTGATCTGTTGAGATTGGTTGTGTTGTTTTCTTTTGTTTTGAGAACGCTTTATGTTTTATTTTCTCTGGAAGAAGATTCAGCATGAATGTCACTGCTACTTTTACAATATGCATTGCACGAGAAAGTCAAATATTCAATGTGATTTTGAATATCAGTGACCGTTGTTTCAAAATTATCTTAATATTTTTTATGTATTATTTATGTTATGTTATGTGACATTATTGTTATGTTTTGTATTATTATTAGATTGTTATTGTAGAAGAAACATCTAGAGCAGAGGTTTGCAACTAGTGGCTCTGGAGCCGCATGTGGCTCTTTAGCGCTCCCCCAGTGGCTCCTTGGAGCATTTTCAACAGTTATGAAAATATAAAAAGCTGACCAAAGCAAAAGGCTCTTTCAACTTTTTGGGTTGACGACCCCTGATCAAGAGGATCTAAGAGGATAATTAATCTCTCTCTGATTATTTGGAAAAATATTTGACATATTTATTTGTGTAATGTCATGATATTCAGCTGACTAAAAGCTTACGAACTAAAACTACTGTGTTTGTAATGACTAATTTTAAATGCAATTAAACTATCCCGCTCAAGAAATAAAGGGGACACCTACACAACACAATGTAACACCAAATCGGTCACACCTCTGTGAGATCAACTTGTCCAGTCAGGGAGCAGGCAACAACAGTAGTGCCTTGACGGGTGTGATTGGGAGGAACGGCCTCCCTGATCTGAACCTGAGTGGTGTTTTGTTGTTGGACGTCTGTGCTAATCACAGTTTGTCAATAACAAACACCATGTTCAAACATAAGGGTTGGCACCAGGACACCCTAGGCCGGAGGTCAATGGTCGATTTTGTAATCATGTCATCTGACCACTGGCCGCATGTTCTGGACACTCGGGTGAAGAGAGGAGCGGAGCTGTCAACTGATCACCACCTGGTAGTGAGTTGGATCCGCCAGCGGGGGAGGAAGCCGGACAGACGCGGCAGGGCCCAAACGTATTGTGAGGGTTTGCTGGGAACATCTGGCGGAGCCCTCCGTCAGAGACAGCTCCAACTCCCACCTGCGTGAGAACTTTAAACAGATCCCTTGGGAGGCTGAGGATATAGAGTCCGAGTGGACCATGTTTTCCACCTCCATAGTCGAAGCAGCAGCCCGAAGCTGTGGCCGTAAGGCTGCGGGTGCCTGTCGTGGCAGCAATCCCTGAACCCGGTGGTGGACAGCGGAAGTAAGGGATGCCGTCAAGCTGAAGACCTGTGGGTCTCCTGAGGCAGCTGACAGGTACCGGCAGGCCAAGCTGTTACGGAAGCAAAAACACGGGCCTGGGAGGAGTTCGGAGAGGCCATGGAGAGGGACTATCTGTCGGCCTCGAGAAAGTTCTGGCAAACCGTCCGGTGCCTCAGGAAGGGAAAGCAGTGCTCCACCAACACTGTCTACAGTGGAGGCGGGGAACTGCTGACCTCAACTGAGGATGTAGTCGGGCGGTGGCAGGAATACTGGGGATCTCCTAAACCCCACTGACATGTCTTCCATAGAGGAGGTAGAGGCGGAGGACCTGGAAGTGGACTCGCTCATCACCCAAGCTGAATTCACCGCGGTAGTTAAAAAGCTACACGGTGGCAAGGCGCCGGGGGTGGACGAGATCCGCCCCGAGTATCTCAAGTCTCTGGATGTTGTAGGGCTGTCATGGCTGACACGCCTCTGCAACATCGCATGGCAGTCGGGGACAGTGTTCTTGGACTGGCAGACCGGGGTGGTGGTCCCTCTGCTTAAGACGGGGGACCGGAGGGTGTGTTCCAATAACAGAGGGATTACACTCCTCAGCCTCCCCGGGAAAGTCTATGCCAGGGTGCTGGAGAGGAGAATCTGGCCGATAGTGGAACCTCAGATCCAGGAGGAACAGTGCAGGTTCCGTCCTGGCTGTGGAACACTGGACCAACTCTATACTCTCCGCAGAATACTGGAGGGATCATGGGAGTTTGCCCAACCAGTCCACATGTGCTTTGTGGACTTGGAGAAGGCATTTGACCAGGTCCCTAGCAGTGCTCTGTGGGGGGTGCTCCAGGAGTATGGAGTGCATGGCCCCTTATTATGGGCTGTGCGGTCTCTATACAACCGCAGCAGGAGTTTGGTCATTGCCGGCAGTAAGTCAGATGTATTCCCAGTGCATGTTGGCCTCCGCCAGGGCTGCCCTTTGCTACCGGGAGGAGCTCAAAGTAGAGCCGCTTCTCCTCACATCAAGAGGAGTCAGCTGAGGTGGTTCGGGCATGTCCAACTGGGAAGAGGCCGCGAGGAAGACCCAGGACGCGCTGGAGGGACTATGTCTCCCGGCTGGCCTGGGAACGCCTTGGCGTCCTCCCAGAGGAGCTAGAGGAGGTGTCTGGGGAGAGGGAAGTCTGGGCTTCCCTTCTGAGACTGCTGCCCCCGCAACCCGGTCCCGGATAATGGATGGATGGATGGAAAAGTCAGGGAGCAACACTGACCGATTATTTTTATTTTTATTTTATTTTCCATGACATGATGATTTAAGATTCCCAGCTGGAATATTTCATTCATTGAAATTTGGATGTGTTGTTTTAGGGTTGCCTTTTTTTTGTTTATTTTGTTTACAACCCCTGACTGATTGACAATTATAAAGTTAGGGAGCACCCCAGCTAAGCCCTAACTATGCCTTGGTACAATTTGTGCTGCCACAACTTGGGTTAGGGTTAGAAAAACAGGTCCAGGGGTGACAATATGAATATGGTGTAACACAGCTCCTGTTATGGGAGGTGTTTTTTGCACAAATCACATCTGTATACTCACTACACTGGACAAAAAGCTTTGTGTCTTTTCAGAATAAGATTTCCTACGTTTTAGCATCTGACAAATGTTTACAATTGAAAAACTTGTGGTGGAAACAAATGTAGACATTGATCAGATTTGTTGAATTTTCATCAATAGAATTTTTTTATTCTGAACTGTGACCTGTGCGATTGAAAAATATTTTTTCTCATAAATGGGAGAACAGGAACAGCAGGATACTTAAACATCCGAGTGTCCCCCGTAGAGATGCCAAAAAACTGGAACAATGACATCGGAAGAATGGTAAAGATGATGAAGTCAATGTTATGAATACCATCATGGTTTCTGGACAGATAAAAGAAGGAATAGAAAGGAAATGAACAGGTAAGATCAGTGAGCTATATTTTTCACGCCCCACTTCTTATTATTTCACTTATTCCCATCCTCTGTCACCTAGCCCTTAACTCATTTTCTCTCATGCGCACACTGTCTCTTTCCCACATTCACTCAGCTTTTCAGCCCATCCACACTTTTTCCCTCCATGTCCTGCCCTCGTTTCTTAGTGTCACTCGGGGTAGCAGAGGCACAGCTGTGACAGAGGAGGGGAATAATGGAGTTGAAAATGGCAATGAAAGTTTATAGGACATGCCTGAGCTCAGAACAGGGCAGCAAAAAACTAATTGCATCTAAACAAACCTTCTAAATTAATGCCCCTTACATTGTTGAATGTAGAACTTATCGTGCAGATTTGAGTTTGGTTTTCCTGTAGGACAGTGGTTCTTAACCTGGGTTCAATTGAACCCCAGGGGTTCAATGACACAGTGTCAGGCGTTCAGCGGAGCGTGTGGCCGCGACA
>OMPJ01007758.1:4075-19546 GCA_900312935.1 Carapus acus | reverse complement strand
CCGCGACACGCCCCCCCCCCAACACACACACACATGCTATATACAATGCTACCTTGACATATGAGCAACTCAACATATGAGGTTTTTGAGATACAAGCTGTCTCACGGTCCATACTTTAGTTCGGGTTACAAGCGGAACACCACTGCTAGTTAGCGCATAGGTACGCACTATTCATGACGGCTGACACTATCTATGATGACTTGAAATTTCAAGAAACAGCATCTTCAGCATTGGAAGAATCATTCAAGACCTAGTCATGTTGTTCGATTACTTTAGGATGAGAATTTTAATGGAGACAATTAATGGAGAAGCATCAAGTGCTTTTAGATAAGAAAACGTTGCAGGTTCTGCTGTACGTGTGACGTATTTGTTGTGGGGGAGAGCTGTGTTCTGTAACAAGTGTTAAACTGAAATCAGATTATTCTGGAAAAAAATGTCCGCAATGGATTGAAATTAGAGCAAGTTCTAAAAAATACAGGTGGTTGTGGTAATGATGTGAAAGGTAAAAAGATCGGGAGGAGGGATGCATGGCAATGAGGCTGGGAGGTGGGAGGCACAAGGCATTTATTTGACAATGGGTGTGTTAGTTGGTACAGCTGGAGGTTGAGGGGGTGCGCCTACCCCAGGGATGGGCAACTTTTTTAACTGGGTTTCTAAAATTTGGCAAAGGGCTGGGCCAGTAACAGATGAGCGGAGTGTGAGTAAACTAATATAAATGACATGTAAAAGCCATTACATTGCAAGATTTGTCCTGGTAGAAAAGCAGAAAGGGCTCATTGTACAAGTTGATTTCCAAATGCAATGATAAAATTCAATTTATTTTTAGTAAACACCATAGAGAAACACCCATTTACCTACAGTGGCAATATTGTAGTTGAGCTCCACCCTTTTTTCATGCATCAAAGTCTGGAGTTAGTTTTCAAGAGGCAATTGTCAGGATAGATCCAAGGTGTTGGTCAGTTAACTTGGATCTGTGAAAGGCTTTATTGATAATCATGACGCTGAATGTTTATTGACATACACGAGTGGTCAAAAGTTTTAGAGCACATCATCTTTCCCTAAATTTTATTGAAAATAATTTCAGATAATGTCTCTGTGAGACTAAAGCATAAACAAATCATCAACTGAAGATGAAAAAGAAATCATGGAATCAATTTAGAAACCAAAATGTATTCTTTACTTGTGATTCAACAAAGTAGTCACCTTTGACAGATATAAAGCTGACCACACTCTTGGTCAACCTTTGCTCTTTTTTTTTTCTTAGTTTACCACTCAACCTTGTACCATTTTGAAGCTGTTAATTGGACTTGAATGGCTTGAATTTCAATGATAAGTCGGGAAAATTGGGGTGTTCCAAAATTTACAAGACTAGCTAGAATATAGGTTGTGCCAATCAAAGTTAGCATCTTCTGCGCCGTCCTGCGCAGGTTCAGAAAAGTGGCTTTGTTGAGTGAAGCATAAAAGTCTAAAACTGCTCTTCTAAGACTGAGTTAAACTAAAGATCAGTCAGTTCCAATTCCAGCTCCTGTGGCGCTGTTTCAGGGTCTTCTGACAGTGAGCAGTGCAACAGCTGATGTGACTTTTCAACGTTTTCAAAATCAGAAAACGGACAGAATAGTCTCCCTGTAGGCTGTCTAGGGATTTGCTGTATTTGTGTTTCGGTTTGCCTCTTTCTGCATGGCCAGACTGGGGAAATTAAGGAAAAATTTGATTGCAATTTCAGGATTAAGTGGGCTTGCCTTGGAAATTAGTCTTGAAAATCAGTTTGTTGGTGAAAAAAATGTCCATAGTGTCCAATTCAAAGTCCATAGATTTGCCTCTGACATCTGTGCTGTAGTCGCTCATTCTTGCATGGACTCCCTACTAGTATGGTTAGCATGCTTGGTTGTAAAATGCACGTTACCACACCCACAAACACATGTATACAGTTGCTTGCAGTCAGGAGACCGACTTAAGATGTCATCTAGACATTCTCAGGCATTGTATAGGCAGCAAGTTGACACCTCATCTTTTTTCCCATAGGGTCCAGATGAAGGGGATGACTTAGATTAAGAAGAAAATATCTCACATAGAGAAAGAGAGAGAGAGAGAGTGCTTGTGTGTGTGTGTGTGTGTGTGTGTGTGTGTGTGTGTGTGTGTGTGTGTGTGTGTGTGTTTGTTTGCATCGACCCTGAGTGTAATGAGATTATTTCGACTGAGTTATTGAAATTCATTTTGATTTGTCATTATACATTCCTAGTTCCAACCCTTCCGGTGAGACCTTTTCTCTGAGATTGTTGAAACAAAGAATGATTTCTGTGTTTGCGTATTTCATCTGTTAAGAAAATCTGATGTGATATGCCCCGGAATTTTACACCGTTTATTCCAATGACCAATGTCCCACTCTTTTAGCAGTTTGACGTGTCATCATGACAACAGAGGAAGGCACAGCAACTGATGTAACGGGGAAAGCGAAAGAATCAGGTGTTCAGGGCGATCTGTCACTGCAAACCTCAGAGGAGCCACACCAAGTACCAAGTGCTGAAGACTCTACAGCTGGAGAAGAGCAGAGGGAGATCTGGATGCTTGCTCGATTCTTGCCACCATGGCTTAGAAAACAGCGATCTCAGAGCCAGGTGTGTGTTTGTTAATATTTGAATTGTTTGGATTTTATCATCGCTTCATCTTAACCTATGATGACCATGATTGTTCATAGCAACAATGCTTATGATATAGGCAAGGTTTTAGTCTCAAATACACCCATTTTCCCCTTTCCACAATCAAGACATCCTCTACCAAAGAAGTCCTGCTCATAGAGGAGATGTGTATCAATGCCGTGGAGGGAACTGGCCCAGATCTTAACGGCCGCACAGAGGAACCAGAGGAGCAACAGAAGTCAAAGCAGGTGAAACAAGAGGAGCCAGAGCCTTGTTCTACTGAGGTACTGGCCGTCCAGCCCACTTCTTGCATTCAACTTGGACTTCCATCGCACTAAGCTACATTTTGCTGTCCTCCACATCTAAAGACACCAGCATTTTACAATCATGCATCATCTGAATGAGTGCCTCTAATCCCCAAGGACTGATGATGTGTATCTGATTTTCATTTGATTTCAATTCCCAGCAGACAGGTCTTCAGAATGAGACCCTAAGTTTTGTACTTAATCCAATACTTAAGTGTAGTACAATATCCTACACATGGTCTTAATCAGTGTCAGAGCCCGAATGCTCTACGATGAACCTCTGTATTTACAATTTGTATTGCTTGTTTCAATGAGATCATGGAGCGAGAGGAAGTCAAGCAGCCAAACAAGCCACAAGAGGGGGCGGAGGGCTCCCACAAAGAAAATGGAGATAAAGATCACTTGTCCATCTTTCATTCGCCTCTTCGCCTGGTGCGGAAGGCCAAGATGAAACTGGTTGTATGTCACGTGACCCTCCTGGATGGCAGTGACTTCAGCTACGAGGTGGAGGTGAGACTGCAGCACAACATCTAGTGGTACAACATTGAAACTTCAAATGTAACCCATCCAGAGTGTCCATTGATTCCAGTGTACGCTAACTTACAAAACAGTGGCAGGTACGCATGAAGCACTGTTATTGATGACTACTTAGACTTAAACTTGATCTTGTGGAGAGTGCAGAACGAGAGACAGGAGACATGGGTGAAGTCAAGCCAGTTTACTCTCTACATTAACGGCAGCAACAGCAACTCAAATCAACCACTCTCTATATATCCCTTGAACCGGAAATGCGTAACTACCGTCCCTTAAAGGTGCAGTAGCTCACTCGGTGGATGTCTCTAATTCCGTCTGTTATTGTGGGTCACCACAATCTGACCTTATTGGCTGCGTAAGTCAATTCATGGGAACCCTGTCAATACTTTATGTGTTTATTTGATTTTCTACGCCCCATTGCTATGCTGTATGCAGCGATAGATAGCGATAGCGCAGTGTGCGATTGTGCAAGTGCACAGTTAAGACGGAACATTAACCATGGCCTGTCTTGCTGTATTGGAGGACTTGGTGAGCCCTGGCTGTGGAGGCAGGGATTAAAGCATTTCCGTCTACAGATGGATTTCTGTCATTTGGAGAAAGGGGGAAAAAAGAGAAAGACAAAAAAGGTGGTGTAGAATTTGTTGTGGTTTTGACGATCCAATGAAAGCATGCCAGTCATTAAACTGACTCTGTTGTAAACCAATTAAGCCAGCCAGAGCCTTGGTTTTAGCCAATCAGAAATACAAGAGGGAGGGTTTGCCCGCCCCTCAAGGAAAGGATCTGTTTGAATTAATTAGTGACCAAAGGGAATAGTTGCATAAGTGGAATTAACGGAGATGTGAAGTGTTTTTTACCAACTCAAAATGGATAGATGATGGTTTACGTCATCCGAGAGCAGCGTCTTATAAGTGTCTGTTCCCTGTTGAGGTTCGGGTTTACCCATTAATCACAGGAAGTTCTGCCGGTATTAATTATAGTACTCTGATGTCTGCTCGTGTCAGCTTCACTACAAAATGATGCGAACGCCAATGCCGTCCTGAAAGGTAGAAAGATGCGCGACACCTCCTGTCATTAATGGGTCAATCGTATTGTAATGAAAGTTGAACAGTACTCACTGTGTTACTACAGTCAAGCCAAGTCAAGTTCATTTAATTTGTATAGCACCGAATCATAACTGTATCTCAAGGCACTTTACAGGATGGAGCAGGTAGGTAGTGCTCCTCAGCGTGTTAACAGTCAAGGTCTATGGGAAGGACACTTTTTTGCACTTAACACACATTCTAAATTTAGTTTGTACAACAGCAAATGGAACCTTTTTCACGCACAGTTAGTAAATGAGGCCCCAGGTTCTTTCCCACCTGATATTGTTTCCGATGGTTGGGGCACTCTCATCATTGCCGCAGCAATATTAGATGGGAGAGTACCATAGATAACAACATCGGCTGCAAACATCATTGTCCATGGGGACTACTGCTTAACATCATATGTTGTCTATCTCTTACAATTGGAAACAAACCTGATGTAGCTCCACTCCGACCCTCGATCCATCTCTCAGTCAATCCTGAATCCACCTGTCACTCTGACTTCACCACTGTCCTTTAGCTTAATACACGTCCTGCACCACCCTAACATATTTCTCTGCCACTTCGGACTACTTCATACAGTACTTCTCCTCTCTTTGTACCCTATCATACTGTATGCCTTCTCTCGGTCCACAAAGAGACAGTGCAACTCCCTCTGAATATCTCTACATCTCCTTCAGCACTCTCAGCGCAAAAATGGCATCAGTTGTACTCTTTCTCAGCATAGCCATACTGCCGCTCCCTAATCGTAACCCCCTGCCTCACTGTGAGTGAGCATTGTCCGAGTTAATTCAACTCATTTAGATCAGCAGTTCTAGAACCGAAAAGTTGGTGTTTCCCCATCTCGTGTTTTTTCTAATCATTGTTCAGGTTTAACTGTAGAGGTTGTCAAATCTGCTTTGCAGAACTGGCCTCAGAAAATTGTGGCACTATCCAGCGGCAGTGTGTGTATAATTAGAACAAAAGCTCCTCTGTTTGTCTGTAGAGAATTGACTATTTATCCCTCTCTCCTCACAGTGACATATGCCTCGATAGGCAGAAATGCACAATGCATTGAAGAGATGAAACTGTCTGTTTTGCGTAGTCAGATCTCCCAACTTGTACCTCCCACAACAGTTGACGCTTTTTCTGTCTGTCTGACGCCAATTATACAACACAGTCATTGCTGATCTAGTTCTCTGTCTTCAGAACTCTAGGCTGTGCAACTTAGGCTGAAAGCTATGCTTTAATGACTTGTTATATTTTGTTGTGTTGGTTTCATTTGGCTTTGAATTAGGATGGTAACAAGATGGTAAGCGAGAGGATGTACACAGTCCGCCTCTTCTGGTATTTTGTTATTCATGGATCCAGAGTTTCTAGAATTAAGGTTGCACGTAATATCATCATATGCATTCATAGAGGATTCGTACAGACAGAATGCCCCTTAATGTGGCAAAGAATTCTATTTTCAGTCAGTGCATGGATTCAGTATTTTGACACAGCAATAAATATAGAAAGATACACTTAATTAATCTCTTGAAGGTGATCTTACATTTTTGATTACATACATGTAAACATGCATTGACAGTCACAGGAAACAGGCCATACAATCTGAGGAAGGATTTCAGAACGTGGAAGCTGCATATGGGGTTGCATGCCAAGGGAGTTTCGATCAGGTGCCACACTCAGCGGCACTGCTAGGGAGGTGAACTGCAATTCCTACAGTTACCAGTCCGGGCTTCATACTTGGTCTGAGCCAGGACTCCTATCAAGTATACATGGGAAGTATAATTATTACCAGGACTTTGCTGGGAGGAGGGTTTTTTCTGATGCCACCTTGTGGGGTTCAGTTGAACACTTTGTAACTACTTTGTCTTTCAACACCTGTACCTTATTTAGGCTTGTTAAGCGGGGGATTTGAGGTCAGCTTCCTTGTCTGCTTGGTTGGTGTGCCAGGCCAATTTGGGTTGAGCACCTGTCATCTGTTTTTGTCAGTTAAGAAGAGCATAAGTTGTGTCCTTTGGTTTCTCCGGTTGACAGATATTGGCATGATTTCGTCACTGTTAGGTGGAATGTATTTTTAGTACTAATGAAGTGCCCTCGAGCGATTCTGGAGGCCAGCTTGCCTCATGTTCCATACCTGCTCTTGCCTGGTGGGATCTGTGCCGGGTTAGCCCTTAATGGGCTCTGGAGGCCCACCTGCCTCATGATCTGTGCCTATTTTGCCCTTGTTGGTTTCTGGATACCTGTCTGTGTGCCCTTGATCCTGCTGGGTTCTGGATTCCAGTTTTTCCCTGAGGTATGGAACACCCTGTTTGCTCCGTGATGCCTGTCTGCCTGTTTTTAATCTGACCAGGGTTTGGACTCTGGTTTTTGCCCATGGATGGAAGGTTTGTGCTGTTCTGGATATTTGTCACAATGAACTTTGAAATTAAACCCCACTGCAAAACAGATCCCTGCTCTTCATCTGGTTCTTGCCTCAGCACTCCTAACAATCATGCACTACTACTAATTGGTACGGCCTACTAACGGCAAAGGCATCCGACTAGATGACTATCACTTATATCCATTGTAGCTTTTATTCATTCATTCAAATAATACTAAAAGGAATATTATGCATTGCTTTCAGTTTGTGAGGCCAAGGCAGTCCCTGTGTCCAGGAACACATGGGAATACGTAGAGGTCGCAAACCTACATTCCTGTGTGTGTGTGTGTGTGTGTGTGTGTGTGTGTGTGTGTGTGTGTGTGTGTGTGTGTGTGTGTGTGCGCGCATGCCAGCCTGCCTGCTTGTGTTCTTTTTCCTTAATTTCGTTGTGCCATGATTCTCTCGTTATGTTGCACAATGACAATAAAAGCATTCCATTTTCAAATGTGTGACAGTAAGATCTAGTTTAGGAACATACCGCAGATGCTTTCAGTTGTTCCCGGATGAGGGGAAAAATGTGTTCTCTCATCTGTCCTTCCATTTAAACCACGCTCTCTGCCCTGCCTGTAATTCTGTAAATACAAATGCCACTGTCTCACTGCATCTGTGCAGCAGTGTTGGACTGAGGCTCTGCTGACTAACTGAAAATGGAAAAAAGAGCGGGGACAAAATATGTATTATGTAATTTGTCCCTTCTTCCCCCTCCCTTTGTCCTCCTTTTGAACACCCTCTGCGTTTCTGACATTCTCCCCGTGCTAGAGACAAAAATGCCATTGTCATAGTTCAGTGTGGAGTATTCAATGAATCACGCGTATTTAGGAAGCAGTGACCCAAAAACAGACACTGGAAAATAATAAATAAAAAGAAATACATAGGCAGAGAGACAATCTCGACAGTAAGTGAACTAAAGATTCAGGATCCAAAGCTTTTTTGTCTTGTGTACAGTAGGGAAACAAGTTTCTCTGCAAAATGAAACTCTAACTTAACCACCCTACACTGCATGCTAAGAGGAAAAGAACACAGTATCAATAAATAAATTCAAATGTGGCTCCAAGGAAAAAATATGTACAGGAGGAAAAATATGTACGAAATAGGATAAGTAGGCACTTAAGGTGTTCTTTAAGATGGGGGACTCTAATGTCTATGGAACTAATCCTCCAGGAACAATATTTCTGGAACTAATGTTGAAGGTATAACCGTGGAAGGTATAACCATCTTTCAAAGACTGGTCAAAAGTACACTGGTTGTGCATACACTGTTCTCTCGATAATTGTCTTTTGATTTTGTGAGCAGTTGTCGAAAGAAATTACTTTGTTGCAACATGTCACATTATGTTCTCCGATTCAAATTATTGTGTTTGTTAACTCGTGTTTCTTTGTGATTTCAAAAATGCATCTACATTGTAAGCATCCTTGAAATGCATCCCTCAAATACATTTTGGATATCCTTTCGGCTGCTCCCTTCAGGGGTCAAATAATGGAAATGTAATTACCGTAATCAATTCCACACCCCAAATGTATCAATATGAAAATCAACTAACATTATTTAACGGCGAGTTTAAGTAGTTTTTCATCAATATTAACACATTTTTTGTGCTTCTGCACTAACCTCCAGACATAGGGGATTTATTTTGGTGCTCTGACTGTCTCTCTCTCCTCTCACTCCTTCTCATTTTCCTCTCTCTCTCACTGGTATACATGTCCCGTAAATGCATGTTAATAATTCAGCTTCTTCCCTATAGTCTTTGTGTCCTGTGCTTTGTCAACCCACAGACTGCAGTTGGAACATGACCAGTTCTGACAGACCGCCAAACATCTGGGTCCTGCTACTGATCGACATGGTGTGCTTAGATTCAGACATATCTATATTTTTGTCATGCTTGCTAAATTCATTCTGTCTATCCACTATTGCTCATTACTGCTCTGCATCTTTACATGTGTCTCTGCCCCTGTCTCTATCCCTCTCCCTTTCAACCCAACCGGTCAAGGCAGATGACTGCCCACCTGCAACCTGGTTCTGCTCGAGGTTTCTTCTTGTTGAGAGGGAGATTTTCCTTGCCACCACTGCCAAGTGCTTGGTCATGGGAAACATTTTTGGTGTCTGTATGAAAATCTTGTAGACTTTGAATGTTTAAATGTTGAGGAGCCCTACCTGCTCTATCCTGGGGACAGCTTTGAGATGACTTTTCTCATGAGTTGGCGCCATGTAAACAAAATTTGATTGTATTGAGACTCCACACCTTGCAACTTAAACTGCCCACCTGCCTCACTCAAGCACAAGTCTCTTTCTTGCTTCTGCTGACGTCAACCCTACTTCAAACGTGCACCTTTACAGGTTTGCCTCAATATCTTTTCAGACATCATCTGTTAATGTATCATATTCACATTTCACATCTCTTAATTTCTCCAACTGCCATCTTATACTCTTTCTTGGCACGACGCTATATACTGCTTTCTTACCTCAACATCTTGCCTCAACCTTACTTCAACAGCTCTCTCCCATGTCTTCATGGTGTTAGCTTTTTACCTCTACATAGTTACTTCATCTCTTCACCTCACACTTGCTCTTTAATACTGGAACTGGTGCACTCCACCTCCATTCCTCTTGTCCACCAAAATTGTGTTTAAGGTTAACATAATGTGATCATCTGTGACCAGATTGTTAACAGTCACACAATCTCGTCATAAACTCAAGTCTTTTCTTCCCCAGACACTGCCCTACCTCTACAGAAGGGGCACCAACACGATGCCTGCTCACGCCAGGTCACCCGCAAAACTTGTCACTGTCACAACGAATGGTGGTAGGAGTTCCTGTTGATGACTTTGAAAGAAACTTTCATATGTCTTATTTGCGGGGTGACCGTTGTCACGGCATGGGTGGAAAAAGCCAGTGAGCTAAAGGCAGTCTTTTTTCATAAGGACATAATATGGACTCCATGTCCCAGCCTCCCTTGGGATCTGGTTGAAGTTTCCCAGAGGAGGGAGTTGAAGATCTCCCCTACAGACAATGCCAGACATTCCCAGCAGACCCTCACAATGCGTTTGGGCCTGCCGGGTCTGTCCGGCTTCCTCCTTAGTCAGCAGATCCATCTCACCACCAGGTGGTGATCGGTTGACAGCTCAGCCCCTCTCTTTACCTGAATGTCGGAGACATTCGGCCGTAGGTCAGATGATAAGACTACAAAATCGATCATTGACCTCCGGCCTTGGGTGTCCTGGTGCTGATGGCCATGCTTATGTTCGAACATGGTGTTTGGGATCCAGAGCCCAGGCCAGGCATAGAGGCGAGCCCGACTATCTCTAGTTGGAAACGCTCCACCACCTGCACCAGCTCGGGCTCCTTACCCCACAGCGAGGTGACATTTCATGTTCCAAAAGTTAGATGATTAGTTGTGGGATTAAGTCGCCGAGGCTGCCCCCGTTGACCGCCGCCCAGATCACAATGCATGGACCCCTTATGGCCCTTATGAGCCTACAGGAGGGCGGGCCCACATTGTCCCTTCGGGCTTAGCCTGGCAGAGACCTGTGGGCAGCCCCTAGGCGCTCGCTATCAAGCCCCAACCCTGGGCCTGGCTCCAGGGTGGGGCCCTGGTGACACCAGTCTGGGCGATGTGAACTGCCTCTGTTTTTTCGTAGTCATTTGGAACTGCTCTTAGTCTGAACCATCACCTGAGACCTTTTTGCCTTGGGAGATCCTACCGGGGGCCCCCAGAGGGGCCTCAGACAACTTTGCTCTCAGCATCATTCGGGCACTCAAACCTCTCCACCATGGTAAGGTGGCAGATCAGGGAGGGATGACAGCTCAAGGAGTTGCACAAATTAATAGAAATAAAGTGCTGAATATTTATCTGTTTCCAACCTTGTTGTTATTGTCATTGTTTTCAGTGTGAGTGTCAATTCAAGGCAAACTGAGCAAATTTGAAATTTCTGAAGAGCGAATCAAATTGGTAGCCCTTCGTATGACTCAGTACACATGAAGTAGTCCTCGGTCTTTCTAAACACAATTTGACGCATTCGACACCAAACGACACCTGCGCTGTATCGGTCATGTGGTTCTACTTCCTCTATGGAAGACATGTCAGTGGGGTTTAGGAGATCCTCAAAGTATTCTTGCCACCGCCCGACTACATCCTCAATTGAGGTCAGCAGTTTCCCGCCTCCACTGTAGACAGTGTTGGCGGAGCACTGCTTTCCCTTCCTGAGGTGCCGAACGGTTTGCCAGAACTTTCTCAAGGCCGCCCGATAGTCCCTCTTCATGGCCTCTCCGAACTCCTCCCAGGCCCGTGTTTTTGCTTCCGTAACAGCCTGTGCTAGCGCACGCTTGGCCTGCCGGTACCTGTCAGCTGCCTCAGGAGACCCACAGGACAAATGAGCCCTGTAGGCCTCCTTCTTCAGCTTGACGGCATCCCTTACTTTCGGTTTTCAACCCCCGGGGATCGGGGATTGCCGCCTAGACAGGCACCCGCAGCCTTACTGCCACAGCTCCGGGCTGCTGCTTCGACTATGGAGGTGGAAAACATGGTCCACTCGGACTCTATGTCCCCAGCCTCCCACGGGATCTGTTTGCAGTTCTCCCGCAGGTTGGAGTTGAAAGTGTCTCTGATGGAGGGCTCCGCCAGACGTTCCCAGCAGACCCTCACAATACGTTTGGGCCTGCCGCGTCTGTCTGGCTTCCTCCCCCGCAGGCGGATCCAACTCACTACCAGGTGGTAATCAGTTGATAGCTCCGCCCCTCTCTTCACCCGTGTGTCCAGAACATGCGGCTGGAGGTCAGATGACACGAGTACAAAATCGACCATTGACCTTTCGCCTATGGTGTCCTGGTGCCAAGTGCACAAATGAACACCCTTATGTTTGAACATGGTGTTTGTTATTGACAGACTGTGATTAGCACAAAAGTCCAACAACAAAACACCACTTGGGTTCAGATCAGGGAGGCCGTTCCTCCCAATCACACCTGTCCAGGCACTACTGTCGTTGCCTACGTGGGCGTTAAAGTCTCCCTGTAGAATGATGGAGTCCCCAGGTGGGGAACGATCAAGTACCCCTCCGAGAGCCTCCAAGAAGGCTGGGTACTCTGCTGTTTGGCCCATAAGCCGAAACAACGGTGAGAGACCTGTCCCCGGCCCGAAGGCGCTGGGACGCCACCCTCTCGTTCACCGTGGGAAACTCCAACACATGACGGCAGAGCTGGGGGGCTTTTAATAAGCCCATCCCTGCTCGCCACCTCTCCCCACGGGCAACTCCAGAGTGGAAGAGAGTCCATCCTCTCTCTCGAGAAGTTGGGATCCAGAGCCCAGGCTGTGGAAAGAGGTGAGCCCGACTAGTTCTAGTTGGTAACGCTCAGCCTCCCACACCAGTTAGGGCTCCTTCCCCCCAGTGTAGTGACATTCCATATTCCGAAAGCCAGCCGATCTGTCCGGGGTTTAGGTTGCCGAGGCCCCCCCCCTTTGACCGCCACCCATAGCACAATGCACCGGCCCCTTACGGCCCCTCCTGCAGGTGGTGAGTCCATGGGCGGGCAGGCCCATGTCATCCCTTCGGGCTGTGCCCGGCCGAGCCCCGTGGGCAGAGGCTCGGCCACCAGGCGCTCGCTGGGGAGCCCCTACCCCGGGCCTGGCTCCAGGGTGGGGCCCCGGTGACGCCAGTCCGGGCGACGTGAACGTCTTTCGGTCTTATTTCTTCAAAAGGGGGTCCAGAGCTGCTCTTAGTCTGACCCGAGACCTTTTTGCCTTGGGAGACCCTACCGGGGGCCCCTACAGGGGCCCCTGACAACATAGCTCTCAGTATCATTCAGGTACTCAAGCCAGAAACATTTGGTGCAATTTGAGGCTCGTAATTTACCTTGGATTCATATCCAGTGAGAAACTTCATTTGGATAGATTTCTCAAGCACACCCTCTTTGTCACCTAGGGTTGCTGAACGAATGATCTGCAACCGAATGCATAATGTTATATATTTTAATTCTGTCATCCCCATTTCTCTCAGGGGCAGTGAGTCCTTAAGCTTTCAAAGTTGATAAATCCTACCTCTATGTAGACATCAGTAAAACTCCGGTCAAATTCTCTGGTGGCTCCAAAATCCAACAGTGCCACCTACAGAAATGCAAAGCAATGTTCACTTACCATTCTTACTTGTTTGCCCTTGTTGACACAGCTCTGTTACTACACAAGTAAAAACGATTGCACAAATACAGTATATGTACTCACCCTGTGTGTTTGTGGATCATAGAAGAAGTTTGACCAGTTTGGATCGGTCTGCATGTATCTGAACTCAAACAACTCTCTGACACACAACGTGAGGATGTTGTAACAGATCTGAACACACATACACACACACAAATTTTGAGAGCATCACATATAGCTTTTCACATTTCAGGTCTTCACATTCAGACTTGAACAGATGTCTTCTGAAGCAGAGAAATACAATGTGGCAATGTGTGCCTTGAAACGCTCCGACCACACCTAATGCTTAATGTTTGTCAAGATAACTTGTTGCCAAATAACGACTGAACAAAACCTTGAGCCTTACCTCATTCTTGAGCTCTTGTGTGAGTCCTTCAGTTTCATCCAGAGGACACCCAGAAACGAGCTCAGTGGTGAGAACGTGGTTGCTGCTCAGCTCATCAATCACTTCTGGTACGTAGAAGAAAGGATGGTCCTTCAGTAGCTCCCTAACATACATATGCACACAAAAATAATATTAGCTGGTCATATACTTTGCTTGAGACATGATGATGATTTGAATGTTAGACAAAGTACAAAATAGGCAATAGTCACAACAGACATAGCTTAAAAACAACATTGACTAATTATTGACATTCCAAGATGGCTGCGCACATAGGTGCTGCAGCCCGGCTTTCCTGAAGTTGTAGCAGCCTCTCATGTTTACACTTGTGCTACCTAACACTAAGTCAAGTGACGGTGCCGAGCAGCAGGGTGGAACTGCTCTCCCTTCCAGAAGACTCTCTGTCAACACAAGAAACTAAACCTCTGGAAAAACATTCCTACGCAGATCTGGCGGTCAGCGAACAAAGCTGGCTTCACCATCTCCCCCGCTGGCGTGGCTCAGGCAGTGAAGACATAGGAAGCAGAAGTGGGGCAAGAGGGGAGGGCTAGCAGCTAAGCTATAAGCTAACCCCCACAAACTGGTCATTCCCAGCCTCTTTCTCTCCAACATGGAGGAGGACTCTGTGTTTAAATCGCCAACAGATGGTGCACCAAGGTGTCTGTCAAAATCACTCACTGCTCCCCGGACGTAGAAGCTGTTTAAAAGTCTGATGGCTGTGGGAAAGAAGGAGTTCTTGAACCTTGTGGGCCTGCATCTGACACTCCTGTATCTCCGGCTGGAGGGGAGGAGTGAGAACAGTCCATGTTGCGGGTGTGTGGGGTCTTTGATGATGGAGGCAGCTTTCCTGTGGACTCTCTGATGGTAGATGCTCTGCACAGAGGGCTGTGGTGTCCCGGTGATCTTAGACACGGCCTTTACCACTCTCTACAGGCTTTTGCAGTCCTTTGCAGTCAAGCTGCCGTAGCACACGGTGATGCAGGTGGTGAGGACAGACTCAATCACGCAGCTGTAGAAGTTGCTGAGGATCTTAGGTGACATTCCGAATTTCTACAGCCTCCTCAGAAAGTACAGCCGCTGTTGAGCCTTCTTCACCACCTGTGTGGTGTTTGGTGTCCAGGTGAGGTCATCACTGACATGGTCTCCCAGGTATTTGAAGCTGCTCACCCTCTCCACTTCAAGATCTCGGATAAACAGTGGCCCATGAGGTCCCCTTTTCTTCCTCATGTCCACTATCATCTCTTTCATCTTGTCTGTCTTGAGGGTGAGGTTGCCGTCCTCGCACCATTTCACCAGACTGTCCACCTCCCTCCTGTAGGCCGTCTCAGGAAGTCCTGGAGCCAGTCGCAGAGGGTGGGATGTAGTCCCAGATCGGCCAGTTTGTGGGTGAGTTTGTGGGGAACGACCGTGTTGAAGGCCGAGCTGTAGTCAATAAAGAATCCTGACGTAGGAGTCTTTATTTTCCAGGTGGGACAGGGTATTGTGGAGTGCGGCTGCAATAGCATCTGAAGTTGACCTATTGTGCCTGTAGGAATATTGCAGGGGGTAGGTGGTGCTTGGTATGCTGCTCCGAATGTGGGCCAGTACGACTCTCTCAAAGCACTTCATGATGATTGGAGTGAGTGCTACTGGCCAGAAGTCATTCAGGCAGGATGGGGCATTGTTTTTGGGGAGAGGGACGATGGTGGTCGTTTTGTAACAGGTGAGGACGGTGTGTTGGGTGAGGGACAAATTAAAAATGGATGTGAGAACATCAGCCAGCCCGTTGGCACATGCTTTGAGGCGCGTCCTGGTATATGGTCTGGCCCAGCAGCTTTCCTGGGCCACATACTCCTCAAGGCTTTGAGAACCTGGGCTGGTGTGATGTCTGGCAGGAGGGAGGGGGGCTGAGTGGCGGAGGTGATTGTGTATTGTGAGGTGGTGGGGGAGGGGGGGGGGGGGGG
>OMPJ01007753.1:2190-16749 GCA_900312935.1 Carapus acus | reverse complement strand
AGGGGGCTTCCTTCCTCCACCTTCTCTCCCTCTCCCTCTCTCCTCCACTTTCTGTCACACTCCCGGCGTCTCTCCTACGCTGCCGTTCAGGCTGCGCTGTCCAGGAGCATTACACCACTCCTCCTCCCTCTCCTGTTCTCCTTCGTCTTCCTCTCTCTCGTCTGCTGATCCTTCTCCTCTGCGAGTGCAGATGGTGGCTCCACTCCTCCTTCACCTCTCTGCTCCTCAGCGTGGTCTCTGAGAGAAGGGTCTCCTTCCCTCTCTCCCCTTTGTTTCACTCTTCATCTTGTTTTCCTGTTCGCACCCTCAACCTGTCTCTACCTCGCCCTCTCTCCCCCTCCTCTCTATCTCTCTCTCTCTCCCTCTCTCCGTCTCTCTCACAGCCAGTAGGCAGCCCAGCCAGACCCTGTGCGTGTGTCTAGAGGATTAGAGAGGAATCATCGCTCTGCTCCTCCCCCCTCCCCTCTCTCTCTCTCCATCACATTGTTTACCCCTTCCTCCTCATCCTCGCTCTCCCCTTCATCACACCGCTCCACCACCGCTGCTCCCTCACTCTCAAACATGGCACTCACCCCTCCCTCCCCCTCTGTTCATTTGTAGCCGTGTCCTCCATTCATATTTTGCTCGAGTGCCCCATTTGCTGTGGTGAACGGTGAGATGATTTTATCTGTTGACATGCACACACACACACACACACACACACACAATCACATGCAGCAAGACACGTGGGAGGTAGTGTGAGTAGTAAGGCTATGCAAGGATACTATCAAAGGGGAAATGTGGAGCATGGAGACTGTGTGATGGAATGAGTGTGTGTGTGTGTGTGTGTGTGTGTGTGTGTACTTGTTTGCCAACATGTGATGGAAATGTTATCAGTAACAGTCAGTTGCATTTACCCAGAGAACACTACTGTGTGAGTGTGCATGTATACATTATTCTAAATATCAAGATCTGAATATCGTAGTCTACAGTTACTTATCACAATTTTCATAGGCACACCTCAGTGCTGGTGTGTGTATGTATGTGTCTGTGTGTATGAGAGAGAGGGAGTGTAATGGGCTATGTTTGATCTGCGTGCCATGTCTATTGGCTCTACTGATTTAAAAAGCACGCCGTCCCTTGCACATTGATGACAGGAGGCTGTCCCCACAATACACACCATGACTTCATGACACAGGCACACAGGGACACACACACTCTCACACACCCACTCACTGCTCATTTTGACATTCATCATACAGATTTTAGTGGCTTGCAGTGCTATTGCCCAATTCCCAGCGGAGCAGTATAGTAAAGGAATGAGCGCCACCACAAACTCATACACACAATCCCACCCACTTGCCATGACAGTTTGGCAGCTTTGTTTTACATGTGAGGATAGTGTGGGAAGCCAGGTGGAAACTGCACAGTTCCTTTTATAACTCTCCAATGTGATGTAGCAGCCGAAAGCAGAGAAATTGGTATCAAATTAACAGTTATACACTTGGGTGTGCTATTTGCGGTTAACGGTACAATCCTGTATCATTAGATACGGATTTTCACAACAACCATTTGTGTTGTGGGAGCAGATTGTTGCATTTTGGTAAAGGTCTGCGTAAACCATCACAATTAAAATGCTAATGTACAACTGTTGCTGTCAACTTTGAATTTGCATGAACATGTGTGCTGCAGGTTGGTCCCACTAGTGATACAGGCTGCATTCAAATTTATGGTAAACTGTCAAGAATGAAGAGATTTCCAGCGCAATTGGTTCATGAAGCACTGATGGAGAGTGAGAGGGGAGGTGGAGAGTGAGGTAGGTGAAGTAATAGAAAGTGATGGGCGGATGCTGGAGCTCTTGTGGACGCCTAGGGTAAGATTACATTTTCACACTGATTAACAGTTAAGAAGCTTTGGCATAGTTCCAGCAGCCATGGTGGTGTGTGCATGTGTGTGTGTGTGTGTGTGTTCGTCCTTGGTGTCAACTGGCAGGGCACTGAAGGCAATTAGGATCTTAAGTCAGCAGGGTAGAATCAATTATCACATGCCAGCCTTCACAAGGCCTTTTACCCTCCATTTGTTTCAGCAAACATGAGCCACAATTTGTCATCATGTCATGTTTTCATTATTTTTACCCACTGGTGAAGGTCTGTCCACTCCCTCTTACTCCTTTTCAGCATTACCTTGTTAAATGTATTGCAAAGCACTTCCACGACACTTGTCGAGTTTTCATCCCCTTTAATCACAATCTCGGGCTTGTGTATAGGTTGTCGTTTTAACATGGAGATTAGGTGTGGCAAATGCTTGCTCACAGCATGTAGCCATTCACCAGTCTGCATTTCCAAATAGTTATATTTTGGTGGATCATCAGTCATGTAACAAGCTTCCACATTTCCCACAGCTGTAATCTGAGGACAATAAAACCTCACAACACAGCTATATATCAACGCTTCATGCGCCTCACCGTGCTAACGATTCAAGTCCTGTGGCCTCTTCTAGATCCTTGACCCTGCATCACTACTAATCCTTAGATAACCTTCTGATAACACACAGTCGGCGCGGCATGCGTGAGTGTGTGTGGCACGGAAAGTGTGACAGTGGGAAATAACTTAACACGGAGAAGTAATCTTAATGTTGTAATAAATGCACTCTTATGATGGTCTCCAGCACCTTTTATCTGGAATTATGTAACAAATCCACAGTTGTAGATGACATTTATGAGCATTTGTAATCACCACAGTGATTGGTAAAATGATTGACTGGGGCCACAAGGCACTTAGTCATTATGTTGTACAAACACAGTCCCATTATGCTGCATTTGTGGCTTTAAAAGACTGTCAGTCCTCTGGTGTTCAGGCCCTGCGGTGGGCTTTAAGTGATCTCTCTAAAAGCCCTCTTCTCCACATACTTAAGCTTATGCCTCCTCTTGAACCTGGAGAGGGGTAGGGGGGAATTGAAAGGCAGACGATTAGCAGATGACAGTGACACGGAAGCATTTCAACACAAATTCTCACCCTTGTTGTGTTACGCAATGCGAGTGAGGTTCTTACTTAGCTCTCTCCCTAGGCTCTATAAGGTTCCTCTTCTGCAAGCTCTTGAACCGATCCTTGAGGACGCTGCCCTCTGGCTGCAATGACACAACATTACAGGAGGTGGAGGAAAGATTAGTTATTCAGCCAGGAGAGTACTGACAATACACAGATTTAAACTGTGGTAACCAAGAATCACAGCATTTGAACATTTGAATTTGACTTCAATGTCTTAATTCCAGAGGGATCCAGAACTGAATTTGTCAGATGCAAAAGTAAACACAACCATCTCAATGCATCAGTTTCCCAACCTTAACCCTACAAAAAATTAGTTTTGCCATCAGGATCCTAAAAACATTGTATTGCATTGAAAAGGATATATTGACAGATTGCATGTACACACGGGAAATGGCTCTCAAGAGCATTCTCAAAAACACAAATACAGTGATGTAGATGTAATGACCGAAATCAAATCAAACTTAAGACAAATATCTTTTTCTGTTGAATGACTTTAATGACTAGCCTCGTCATTTCATTGACCAGTACCGTGGCGAAAAAGGGAAAAAAATTATCGCAGGATGAGGCGTAGAGGATTTGTTTGAGATCACGAGAAGTTGGAGCTGCGAAAGCAATGTTCATGGAGCAACAGCCTATGACATACCTTGAGTTGTCGCAGTGAAGCAGGCAGCTCATCACTTAACTGAACTTCGAGGTCAGATGGCTGGAACCTGGAAACAGAGACCAACAACCAATTACTTTCACTGCATGTGTCAGATGTAACGCATACGAATATACAGTCAACCCTCGTTTCTCTGGACAAATACAGACTGGACCTAGTCCGGACAATGAAAAAGTCCGGACATTGAAAATTGACTACAGGACATTGAAAATTGAGTACTGTACAGTAAACAGCCTATATTGTCTCGCACACATACTCCTAGGCGCAAGCGTGGCTGCCTCGCTGGTGGCGTCGTCTGCCGCGAGAGCCACCTATCGGTCAAAGTTGTCATTCTTCGGACTGGAGCGGCTGGAGCGGACATTTAGTCCGGAAGGCGGACGATGTCCGGACAATTTAAAGTCCGGATATGTGAAGTCCGCACAATCGAGGGTCGACTGTATGTGAATATACCACATACACTGCCCCCCCCAGGTGAGGGAGGAGCAGAGCCACTCAGACACATCCACACACAGTTGGTAACTTCTGACCAACCTGTTCACTTTGTTACACAATTATGTTAATCTATGCGTACTTGAGTTTGCCGAGGCGTTTGGGCAAAGCTTTCTCTGCCTCCTGCTTGGCCTTGCGCCGCTTGATCCTCTCCAGCGTCCGCTGCTCTTGCCGTTTGATGTTGGCCTTGATGGAGCGGAGCTGGAAGAGTTGCTGCTGGCGAGCCGTCCGGTGTTTCTCAGCGAGTCGCTGTAGCTCCTGAAGGAAGATGAATAAAGGTTGAGCGCTACTCTCTTTGTAAGCACATTGGCCTTTCACCAACGTCTTCAAGAAAAGGCGTGTGCCCAGAATTGCACAATGACTTCACTTTTCCATTTGTCTGAAACTCCCACAAGGACATCTGTTATCAGATGTAAATTTACAGACGCTGAAAATTAGATGGTGGTTACATGCAGCTGGACAATGACACAACTGCAAATTCACCTTAATTTTTTCTGACTTTTCTTTCTTCCGCTGTCTTTCAGTCTTCTTATCTGCCAAGACGATGGCCCCAACAGGCACCTCGTCCCCTTCCTCATTGGGAGCGTTGTGCTCGGTTGTCTTCTCCTCAACTCTCTCCACTTTGTCCTGTCCTTTGTCCTGTCCTTTGGCCTGTCCTTTGGCCTGTCCTTTGGCCTGTCCTTTGGCCTGTCCTTTGGCCTGTCCTTTGGCCTGTCCTTTAGCCTGTCCTTTAGCCTGTCCTTTAGCCTGTCCCTTGGCCGGGACTTCAGCCGGGACTTCAGCCGGGACTTCATCATCCTCCTCCTCAAGCAGGCCTTGCACCTGCTCCTTGAAAAGCGTCTCCTGCAGCAAGAGAAGCCAAAAATCATGCACAGCTCACTCTCATTATCCAGACTGACATCAAAGTATAGGCCTGTTCTGTATGAGACGACAGGAGGACAAAAAAGAATATCTAAATCAGCTGACTGAAAGTCTGTACCTCTGTGGCCATGTCCTCCTTATTGAAAGCCAGCTGTCTGTCTATTTTCTCTTCTTCCTTACATTTCTTGACTTCCACATCATGAGCCTCTTGTAGCAATGCCTAGATAGAAGTACCAGAGTCAAGGCGGGACATCTCAGCAGGGAATTCAAACAAGTATTCGCAATTATGGTCACTAATTGCAGGTCAAAAGCTTGTGATTTCAGAGCAGGCAGGATAAAAGAGCTGCCACGGTACCTGATGGGAGAAGAAATCAGGATTGTAGGACCCTCCAGGAGCAATCACCTCCACTGCTGGGAGCACTGAGGGCTTCTGGTTCATTCTCTGTGGGCGCTTTGGAACCAGTGGACACAGCTGCATTGGTTAATGTCATGCCAGCACAACAGATACAAAGTTCTCAAACACACCTCTGAGAATTCTAACCTCAATGCGCTTCTTGCGTGTTTGTTGAAGGAACCAGGGGTCTGCACTAACTTTGGCTGTGGGAGGACAAAAATAAAGCAAAATTACAGGCAATGGTGCTTGATTCGTGAACAGTTTCTTTTGTTTTGTTAACGAGCAGACCGCAGCTAAAACATGAGCAGTGACGACGGACCGCCAAACATCCGGGTCCAACTCCTGATCAGCATGCTGCGCTTAGATTCAGACATACCTACATATTCTTAATGCATGCTAAATTCGATCTATGTGGCCACTCTTGCCAATTACTGCTGTGCATATTCATATCTGCCCCTCTCACTTTCAACCCAACTGGCGAATGTAGATGGCTGCCCACTTGTAGTCTGGGTCTGCCTGAGGTATCTTGCCGTTTAAGGGGAGGTTCTCCTTGCCACTGCTGCAAAGTGTAGCTACTAGGGGAAATGTTGGATCTCTGTAAGTAAATCTCAGAGTTGGAATGTTTATTGTTGAGCAGCTCTTCCTGCTCCATCTTGGAAAGTGCCTTAAGACAAGTTCCATTGTGATTTGACAAATAAAATGTAATTTCTGCATGTTTATACTTGAATGGTCTGCAGTAACAATTGAGGAAATTCCATTTCAATTATAATGTGATCAAAAGGACGTTCCGATCACAGACCAGAGTCAAATTTTACTTCCACTCTCATTTGTTACTGCCTCCAGACACTATTAGAAGCCTTGTCCATACTCTTAATATAGGGCCGCAGGATGCCAGACCCAGGGCTAGAAAATGCTTAATTTTTTTTGGAAATCAGCCAATTTTATAAAAATCTAAATTTCAGTCAGCCACAGAAACCAGCGACATACGGGGGGAAAAAAACATAAATTCACATTGAACCTTCATAAAAATATGATATGTACAGAGACCGCAACAGGTGAACAGCTACTGTATATAACGATGGATTACTGTGCTTTTATACCATGTGTAGTCAGAGCACACCAATTGGGCATCAAGTGACACTTCAAAGTGGTCATAACAAAACTGAAAAGTAATGTTTTCAAATAGTCCCATGTCCAATTAGGGTGACAGTGATCAGCCATGGAGCAGGTGAAAAAGTCTAGAGAAGCACGACCTGTAATTGTAATTGCTAAGGTGTCTATATCTGAATCAATGATCTAATTTGTCTGTGCCACCGAGATTGGTGCATTTATAGCCTCAGATCCCAGAGCGCTGTTCACACAACAGCCCCCTGAGCTCCATGAGTGTCTTCACATTCCCAGAAAGGGAATACTGTGAGCGCAAGGATGGGATCATCACAGGATGCACAGTTGACATTCACAGCATCAACAAAAGTACAAGTATACCAAAGAACTCACGCTGTTCGCCCCAAAGATCGTAATAGCCTCTGTTTGGATTGTTGTTGGCTTCCGTCTCCGTATTCGGAGTCTTTTCAATTGTGCGTTTTCTCAGCAGCCGCTTCTGGCTCCGTGGCACAACACCTTTGGCTGCCAGCTGCTCTGCCCTTTGAGCAACGCGACGCAGCTTCTTTGCATTGGGTTGTTGGTAAGCCAACACACTGGTGAAGAGAGAGAGGGCAGATGTAATTCCTTCAAAAATACACAGCCTTGGATACTCAGGGCCTTTGAATCAAGCATATCTTCATATCCTCAGAGCCCAGGAGACTGCTCACACAGCAGTCTGCCAGGTAACAGTGATCTTCACATTTCCAAAAAAGGAAATACTGGGAGTGCAAGGATGAACTCATCATAGGACACACACACAGCTCTGTGACATAAAACTACCCTGGAAACTACTATACTTTTCAGGAAGGACATGATATTGACCAAGTTGACCATTGCATCGACTCTTACCCCTCAAAATGACCTAGGCGTCATGATCGTCTGATGTCAATGTGCAGAAGAGGCTCACAGGTATTGCACAGTTCATCTTATCTATTCAACTTGGGAAGAGGGTAGCACTATCTTAGAAAATTCTAGATTTCTCATGACCAGTCATTAGCAATTCCAAGTGTAGGCACTCGTGTAATTTTTGCAACAGATGAAAAGTTGTTGAAAAACCTTTTCCAGAACCTTTTCATTGCACCAGATCTGTTGCAGCTGGTCATCCTCCACTCATAACAATTTACGTGTAGGTATTGATTCTAAATAAATACGGGACAAGAAATTGGAATGAGCACTGACTCTTTGGGAGCTGCGATGAGAGAGTCTGGCTGCAGGATCAAGTCTATCCTCAAGGGAGCAGATGCTTTCCTTTTTTTCTTCTTTTTCTCCTGCACAGGTTCCTCTACTACAAAGAAGACAAAACAATGATAAATGCAACTCCATAGACTCAGCTCATTCAGACTCATTGATAGTGACCAACGCGACACAAACCTCTCAGTTTTTCCACTACTGTATCATATTTTTCATGTGGAAAAAACTGCATTATTTACTATTAGTGCAGTTGGCATTTTATGATGAGCACACTCATGACTTGATACTTTCAGTATCAAGTCAGTAGTGTACAGAGGACCATCATCTCGGGGAAGTGTGTGTGTGTGTGTGTGTGTGTGTGTGTGTGTGTGTGTGTGTGTGTTAAAGCTTTAGCCTGTTAGCACTTTCCTCCACCCTCACCTTTCTGAGAAGCTTCCTTCGGTCGTCCCACATCCAAGAAGAATAAACTGTCATCCTCCTTTTCCGCCAACAGGCCTCTGAAGTACAACAAGATCGGATTAACACGATGTTCGACAGTTGAGAACTCGTCTCTCATTAGAACGGAAACACATGCAAGGGTTAGTTCATTACAAAGCTCGGTCTATTTTCTACATCAACCAAAAATGTAAAAAAAAAAAAAGAAGAAGCTTAAGTAATACAACTGTCGAAACAACTGAATTGTATGCCGTACGGCGACGATTTTTGTATCCACGCCTTATTTTTTCTCGATTGTTGAACAGCAGTCACATCGCCATGCTCACCCAATAGTCCTCTCCTGGTGTCGAACATCTTCGAGAAATTCTTCGACGTCTTGTATGTCACTGTGTTTATTCCAGTTCTTCTTCTTGTTCTTGTTGATACGTTTTCGGCGACTGCTGGGCAATTCCGACGAGGACTTCACAGACAGAAACCCGGGTTGGGAGGCCACCACGCGTTTCAGCCTCCTGGCTGCCGCCATGTTGGTGGTAGGGAGGAGGAAAAAACGGTGTCTGCTTCCTTCTAATGGGGAGGATAGTGTCGTTACGATGCTACCACCCTGCGGCCAAGAGAGGTAAATATTGAAATCAAAATGTAAATAAAAAGTTTTTAACCTTTTTCTGTTTTTTGTTTAGCTATCCCTTTCCCCAAAATGAACATCAAGCGCCTGCTGCTTCAAAGTCAAGTTTGTTTACCAACAGAATATGGTTAGATGTGAATATATATATATATATTACTTAAATTTTCAGTGTTCCTTTGAGAAAATTTTACCTTTATTTGATGATATTTTCAAAACTACATGCGTGAATGCGGCTCTATAGGCTGTAATGGGCTATTGTTATTTCTTATTTGTGTTGTGTCCGATTCAATGTGGTGTCTAACGTTGCAATCTATTGCAGAATTTGTTGAATATCGTGAATGTCCTCATTTGACTGATTAATTAACCAAAGTGCTAGTTTTCAGGAGAGCCGAACTCTGTTCGCCACTATATGTGTTCTCCAGCAGTTGGGCACAGATGTAATGTTTGTCCCAAATGCATCATGGGAAACGTGTCTCCTATCGCTCTCCTGTGTTCTTTTTCTTTTTTCCCTTCCCTTCATTTTATAGCGAGAACAACGCTTTAGAGACTGAAGAATTAATTCTGCTCTTACATCGAAACCATTGGCTAAGTTTCCCCGGGTAAGTATCGTGACATCATTAACGCCTCGATCTTCAATTCCATTTCACGTTAGTTCGAAAATTTCCGTGTTTTCGCATGTATATCTGGTTCCAAAAGACTACGCAGAGCTCTCAAGCTATTATCTGCCTGCTCGGGGAGTCAGGGACCCATAAAGGACTTGTGATCTTCTCAATTTGACTCGAAAAAGCGCCTTCACTGCGGGGTCATCTGACAAAAAACCTTCACCAATTGCTGCACTGATATGTCTAGTGTCATCCCCAAAAAGTATAGGACGGTTTAATTGCGCAGTTTTTGAGATGTTCGATCGTTTTGATCCTCTGCCTCTTGGTTTGCTACACCGATTTTTTTCCTTCCTTCCCGTTTACATTCTTCGTTCTAGCAGCAGCCATCAAAATTGGATGTGTTGGGTTCTTCATACAGGGCAGCCAGTGTGGGCGGAGCAGCTTGATTTCTGGTGAAATAGCTCATTCTGAAAGAAAAACCACAGTCCTTGTGCAACCGGCGAGCAGCGTGTAACGAAACGAACTCATCCTTATTTAACACGCAGGGGGTGGGCCAATAGGACAACTGTGGTGACGACATTGGCTGAAATGCACAGGTTCTCCCGCCTCTGTGCCTCTAACAGAGAATTCTATTGGTAGTAGCTATAAAGACACTTACCATGATTGGCTTTCTTCGATGTCTTCTTCGTTGTGATTGCATAATCTGCCTTAGAGGCTGTTTCACGTTACCTTAAATCCCTTCTGTGAATTAATTGTGGTTGATACGAAATGAGTAGTTGAAACTCACACACTGGATGCAAATATAACAGACACAGTGTGCAAACCTAATCACTGTTTTTACATTCTTTGATGCCTGTTTGTTCGTTTAATTAATAGAACTTGAAAAAGTATTTCTTTGTCATTCAATGACTAACTGTACTTGTTCTGATGCTTTGTAGTGACAATGGCCCGTACCAAGCAGACTGCCAGAAAGTCCACTGGAGGCAAAGCTCCACGGAAGCAGCTGGCCACCAAAGCAGCCCGTAAGAGTGCCCCTTCTACTGGCGGTGTGAAGAAGCCTCATCGTTACAGGTGAGAGAATAAGGCTGACCTCAGTTTTTTATTTATTTGATCATTGCCAGAAAGTGAACTGTGAATTTAGCCTTTGAGTAATCAATCAAGTATGACTCTCGGTTTTGCCCCAGGCCTGGCACTGTGGCTCTGCGAGAGATCCGACGTTATCAGAAGTCCACTGAGCTGCTGATTCGCAAGTTGCCATTCCAGCGCCTGGTGAGAGAGATTGCACAGGACTTCAAGACTGATTTGCGCTTCCAGAGCGCAGCAATTGGAGCTCTGCAGGTTGGTAATATGCAGGTCACAATCTTCAGTTTGATCCTGTGCCGCTGTGCCTCCTAAATTTCTATTTACTATTCTCTGGTGTTGCAGGAGGCAAGTGAGGCGTACCTGGTGGGTCTTTTTGAGGACACCAATCTGTGCGCCATCCATGCCAAGCGCGTCACCATCATGCCCAAAGACATCCAGCTGGCACGCCGCATCCGTGGGGAGCGCGCATAAAATGCTTTCTGCATTTTGCGATGTTCTTATCCACTTTTTCCTTCACATCCTCTTCACTACTCTATACTTAGTTTGTAGTTTGGTTTGAGGTTCTCCAGTATATATATATAAATATATCATACAATTGTGGTAAATGTAAAATGTGTAATCATGTCTCTTTCGGTGCTATTAGTAGCAAGTTTGCCTAGAAACATCTCTCAATCGAAACTTGCGATCATATTTACATTTATTACATCTAACATAACTCACAAGAATAGCCGTTTTTAGTTTTTTTTTTTCAACTAATAGGAATATGAAATAAGCATAGGAAAAGTCATCAAAGTAGAAATATCATCATGTGACAAACAGTTAAATTGATGTTTCGATCTTTAGATTTGTTTTCTTTGCAGTAGAAATTTTGATAGTTGTGATGTCTTTTCTCGTTTGAATAATGGTGTATTTCTACTGTTATATGAATCAAAATACAAAACTTTGATTATTGTTGTTAGGTAGAAATACCATTGTGCTATGATGACACTGCATGTTTTGACAGACTACAAGCGGCATATATGTAGCAAATCTTTCTTAATCATATTTTCATTTTAGCCAAATTCTATACAGGAAATGTTTGACTTTCTGTTCCTCTCTCAGGTTCATGTAATAACCTATTTTTTTTTTTCTACTGTTTTTTGATTTATGTTTTCAGACATTTTGCAGGCAAATATTTGTACTGTGGGATTCACACACGAACATAAATTGTTGTGGATATAAAGGTGGTTAATATCGCTACATTTTCCCATACTCTAGAGATTTCACTTTCACTGTTTATTTGGTGCACCGCGGAGTTTCAGGGATGGTTATAGGGATCGGTCGTGCTAGTGCTGACAAAGCGACACAAACTTCAGACATTATAACGACTATATGGTGTACAGTGCAACGTAGATAACACCTGTTCGAGCGGGAAACAACTATATTCGTCTACGGAATTCTAAACTACCCGCAAAATGCGTCATCAAATCCAAATGAGGATTAATCTAGAAACAGGTGCTTGAGTAGTTTTGGAACAACTTCCAAAAGATATCGACACCTGCGTTCTGTCTACTGATCACCGCACCTTTGCACAAACTCACAATTCGTATATACACCACAGCGGATTCAGACAGGAACACTCAATTTCAGACGTCAACAACGCATGACGCACACAAAAAAAGGCAAAATTTTGACAAAAAGTTTTCGGGATAAACATTTAATGCGGAAAAGAAGAGAGCGCGTGAAATTGTCCCACATCAGAATTGTTTTTGACACTGTTGCATTGTGGGGCAGATGATTGACACGGCGGCCATTTTCCCGCTGGACGCTGCTTCCCATTGTGGATACGAGGAAGAAAATACAGACAACCTTAAAATTTCTCACGCCTTCCACTCCTTCTTTCCGCACAGGTAAGCCTCTAAAATCATGGCACTGTGGCCAAAAAAATACACAACAGTGCCAAATTCCAAATTGTACCATTTCTTGATAGATTTCAATGAGAAAAACCGTGGTATAGTCGAGTAGAACAACAACAAACACGGCACTGTGGAGGACGGTAAATGCAGTCGTTTTCTGTTGCCGTTCTCATGAGGAGAAACCGCTTTCAAATTATGCGCCGCTTCAGCTCGGTTCTACGCGGCTGTTAGGCACCCTTCAGCTGCCCTGTACATAAATATGAATTCCTTAGGATGTCTTCTTTCTCGTTGTTCCATTTTCCGATGTTGTGGAGTCGTAGTTAGTAGTTAATTCGATGTTGTTCATGTGCTACTCCGTTGCTCTTCTGCTCTGAGTCTTTATCCCGTTTGCGCATCAAACCGCCGCCATCATCAGAGCGTAGTGGGCGGAGCTAGTTGGCAGAAAGGCATTCAATAGAGCTCCCGCCCTTTCTCTGTACTGTGCACTGATTGGCTGGAACTTTGTATTTATAGAGCCTCAAGGCTCATTCCACCAATAGGATATCGATATGTGTTTGACTGATGTTTTACCAGACTGGCTGCGATAGGAATGTCTTGTGTTTTCATACCAAAAAGTTTACTTATTAAAAGTTTCCCGACTCCGTAACTTTTACATTACATGTCTCAGTCTTTCATGGAAAAAAACAGAGCTCCTGTAAGAGTTGGGTTTTCTCTTCAAAGCAACGTCTGTACCCCACAGGAAGATGAAATACAGTACTGTAGTTTTCATGCTGAGCTTTTGATCATAGTCACCTCTTGCCTCCATGTGAGCCTTTATGGCAAAATATGAAGTAATATTTTCACCAATAAAGATGAAGGAATGAGACAAATTTAATGTATTCTGAATTTCTTAGCCAGTAACCTGTCAGTCTTCATCAGGTGATCTGAAGTAGCCATGGCCCGTACTAAGCAGACTGCCCGTAAGTCCACTGGAGGCAAAGCCCCACGAAAGCAACTGGCCACAAAGGCTGCCCGTAAAAGCGCCCCTTCCACAGGTGGCGTAAAGAAGCCTCATCGTTACAGGTGAGAAGTACAGCAAGTGTTCCAGACAAACCACTACGTTGTTGTTGAAATGTTCATGTTGATTCACTTGGACATTCATACTTCCAGCCTCATAAGACTCAGTCTCTCTGTATTAATGTGAAGGCCTGGTACTGTGGCTCTGCGTGAGATCCGTCGTTACCAGAAGTCCACTGAGCTGCTGATCCGGAAGCTGCCATTTCAGCGCCTGGTGAGAGAAATTGCCCAGGACTTCAAAACTGATCTGCGTTTCCAGAGTGCAGCCATTGGAGCTCTGCAGGTCTGTGTCACACACCTCAACCTCAAAATACTTTCTATTGCATTGCAGACTCCTTCTACTTTTTCACATTTTTTAATCATTGTGCATGTTTCTTGTTAGTGGCGGTGTGTATACATTAAATGGCAATGTCATGTGATCTCCGTTGCACAGTTAGAAGGGGCCTGAATGATTTCAGAATACACACACATACCAAGTTCAATGGAATGATTCTAACACCTCTCAACCCTCATCATTCTGACCTCTCGTCTGCAGGAGGCCAGTGAGGCCTACCTGGTGGGTCTTTTTGAGGACACCAACTTGTGCGCTATCCACGCCAAGCGCGTCACCATCATGCCCAAAGACATCCAGCTGGCACGCCGTATCCGTGGCGAGCGTGCTTAAAATGTTATTCTCTACATCTTTTCTCTTTTTCACCTCCTCCCCCCTACCCTTCTCTCACTAGTATGTCTCTCAGTCCCTTTGGCCCGTGCCTGCCCCCTCCCCACCACCTGTCCCCTGTGTTATTAGCTTGTAGAGGAAAACTGATTATATAACGAATAAAGTGTATAGTTGTGTTTTTTCTTAGTGCTCTTGACAGCAGACTTCTAGGGTACTCTCTCTCTCTCTCTCTCTCTCTCTCTCTCTCTCTCTCTCTCTCTCTCTCTCCCCCTCCCTCTCTCTCCCTGCTCCCTCCTCTCTCTCTCTCTCTCTCTCTCATTTTGTGCATGTTCCAGGTGTGTGGCTAGGAGTTCTGACCACGTGCAGACTGCTCTTTATTTTCTTTTGGCACTGTTTCTCTCTGCCTCTGTACACACAGTGATCTAGGGCAGGAAATAGCA